>MU268054.1:3051-17662 GCA_021014935.1 Hygrophoropsis aurantiaca
TCTCTTACACATCTCAAGCTCCAGTGCCATGGGCCACCGAGCCAACGGGATTTGTACAGAAGCACCTAAACTCAAGGTTCGCTTTCCAGTCAGAGGATTGGCAGCCCCTCGCTCGTAAACCAGCATAGGTTCCCTTACGTGTGGTGCCTGCCCCGGATTTGACTGGATCAATCCCCCTGTCGAACGTTGTTCGCTTCCCAGTTCAATGATGAAGTCAAGCTCGTCACGCTGAACTCAGTGGAGTGTATTCGTAAACGGGTGTTCACCTGCGAAGGTGGGATTGCCAAGTCGTAAAGATGAAGATGCCGTGGAGGCGAATGAACGTTTGTTCGTCTTCCATGCACCATGGCACCTACCATAAATCGCATATTGTTTCTGTTCGGTGGACTGAAAGTGGCTCATATCAGCTCTACTCGATGTAGAGTTAGGTTTGTGACGTTACGCATGGAACGTCAACTTGAAATACGATGTGCTTCCATGCACCTTGTCTGCACCACAGTACGTCCTACTTTCCCCGTAAGTCATGTTACTTCTGTTCGGTGGGCTGAATGGTCCTTGTCAGCTCAGCCTGACAGCGCTTGAATCCAAATTCTATTCTGTAAGTCAGGCTCGCGACGTTACGCATGGAACGTCAGAGATGATGTGCTTCCACGCACCTTGTCTGCACCATCATGATGGCGCGTAGTACTTTCCCCGTGAATCATGTTACTTCTATTCAGTGGGCTGAATGGTCCACGCCGCATCTGACAGCATTTGAATTCAAATTCTGTACTCAGGCTCGCCGCATTACGCACGGAATATCAAATCTCATGTGCTTCCATGCACCTTGTATGTCCCTGTCGCCACAAACCCTTTTCTTTGGCTTCTGTGCACCAAGCTGAATGATAAGCCGAATATCATGATTGACAGGAAAGCATCATGCATTTCCGAAAAAGTAGCTTCACTCCAGCCAACGAATAAAAGGGTCGCCCCGCTACCAGCTTCTCCAAATCACTTCCTCATCTAAACCTGCACTCGATTCACAAATTTGCGCAATGTCTGCAGAAAAAGTCCCTTATCAAGATGGCATGCAGGAAGGTCAAGGGTATGTTCCTTGCTACAGCACAACAACTGATTAACCTTGTCGCCCCACTAACCTTTATTGATGCAGCTTCAACACATACACCCAGGAAACCTGTCTGAACGGCGCCGTCATTGTAACAAAGCCGCCATCTCATACCACCCCTTATACAAGGGATTATAATTCGGAACTCATCGAGGATTACGAGTGCGCAGTTTCTGATACGTATACAGAGCACGACTTACTCAACGGTGACGCACTTGCAGGAAATTGGCGACGTCCTTGGACATTAGTGCGGGTGCCACCGTCAGTGGCTGGGGTCAATCTGGCCAGGTTAATGCCGAATTCATGAGTCGGAGTGAAGTAGGCACAACTGTCGATATCGCCAAACTTGCTGTGGCTGACTTATTGTTCTCGCCGTTCACTCAGTTCGAAAGCAGCGATGTCACGTACTTGGTCAAGGTAAATGTGCAGCACCAGCCCACACACGACGGCGAATACTCCTTCCATTGGGTGACACCAGATGACCCAAACAAGACTTATGGCGATCGCTATATATCTGGCGAGTGGTGCTCTGCTGGCGCCAGGATGAATGATGGCTAACGCAAGCCCGCGTCCAGATTTTGTTAAAGGAGGCTATTACTATGCGCGAATCTCTATCAGATCCATCAACAGGTCAGAATCGCAAGAAATCAAACAGTCGTACGCATTTCTGCTGATGCACACCGAATAAAAGTCTAATCTGATGTCATGCCTTCGCCAGAGCCAAAGTCGCATTCACTATGTATGGTGCCACGGGGGAGGTGACCGAGGCAGTCAAGTCGGCTGTCGAGAAAATTCAAAAGCATTCCGAAGTGCGGATCTCAAAGATGGAGTCCGGTGGTGGCAACAAGCTGCTTGCTGCGCAAGATTCTATGTTGAGCCTCAAGGAGGAGGCGGATCAGTTCTACAAGGACGCGGAAAAGCACAATTACTTGCGATAGTGGGCAGACCTTGGGTCCATTTACTCGAATTTCACCTGAAATCGACTAACCGATTACGTCCAGTGCAATCCTGTCGAAATATGAAAATCTCAAAGACTTCAACAACGCGTTCAAGCCGTTTGACTACGTCTATGCCAGTAAAAAGGTATGTGGACTTCGGACGTGTCTACAACTGAAACCGAGGCTTACCAAACCATAGAGCTGGAAACTCTTCGACGAATTCACGGCGTACACAACCTTTGAGACCCTGGTCAAGGATAGTAAGCTGGTACATGCTTGTTGATATTCACGCATACTTATCCTCCTCAGTTCCTGACGGGAAGTATACCGGCGGTTCATCTCAAAAGACGGGTTTCCGGAACCAACAGGTCGACGAGATGAACAAAATCCGGCAGACGGTGAATTCGAGTGTACATGCAGAAGAAGCTTGCTGACATGTTCTTCGATAGGTCCACCTGGTTCGCGACGACCCAAGCAAAGTTGACGATCCGCCCACCTACATGCTGTCGAACGAGTTCTACACCAATGTTTTGGTGAGCATAAGACCGGAGGCTACCGATACTGCGGAAGGGAATGACGATATTATTAAAGGTTGCTGTCAAAACCGTGACATACATTGCGCAGAGCATCGAGCTCAGTTCCGGCAACTGGAGTGACGGTGCGTTCTCCATCTTGCCCCTTTCGCTCGCCTTGTTGTAATGCTCCACAGTCGCGCTGCCTTCTTTGAAGCCCGGCGCCTCGAAGCTCTTCGATTTTACCTGTTACGACTTTGCCAATGTCCAAGGCACCACAGTTGTGTCTTTTGGTTCAGGTAACGATGGCTACATCGCCCTTTTCGGCACTCGTGCCTCGGACTACCCCGGCTGGAAAGAGGACAGCTGTTTCTGGGTTTTCGAGGGCATGGTACCCCGTATCTCTGAAGCGCAGATCGACGTTTCGAGAGCCAGCACCGGAAACTACATCAGACTCTCGCGCGACAAGTATGTCTTACAGATGGCGCTTGGACAGGATGATTGGATACTAACCAAGACTTGTTTTCAGCCGAGCCAAAATGTTGTTCAGCTTCCATGCGGGCAAGGTTTAGGCGCAGTGGTTCTGATGTCTGTTATGCACCGAATGTATCACAATGGCTTTATGTAGTTTGTTCCGTGTACGCTAGTTGATCGAAGGCGAAGTTGTTGTTCCGTTCTACTTTCGCTCGTGAACGCTCTGTTGACGGTCGGACCCAAGGCTAGTCTATAAGCATGGTAAATATTCGTACCTTTTGGTTCCGAGTACATGCACAACTGAACTCCACCTTATATCTATATACATACTGGTTTACCCCCACGCCCCATTCGCCACTGACACATTTATCTCGTATTGGCTCGACATGCAACGTCACCGAGAGCCTGAGCTCGTGCCACTACGATAAATCATTCATCTACGGAAAGCTGCTCCAACACGTCAATGGACCTATTCGATCCCACAAAGTCAGGGTTTCAACGCACACTTTGACGAAACTGACAGAGGATTCAGAACGAGGGTGCCAGCGCAACACCACTGGGAATAACTTACCGATTAAAAAGTGAGCTTCCTTTCGGACACGTCGAGGTAAGAGATGATACCCGCGATGTCTCCAGGGTTTCCCGTATAGCCAGCACTGGAAGACGTGGCTGCTACCGCCTATAGCGCGATAAACACCTTGAAGGGTTGGTACGATTTGATGCTCATGCTTAAGATGCCGGTGATACCGACCACCTTGATTAGAGCCCGAGCTTCCACGCCGACTCAAAGAAGATATCTCGCTCAGTAAGGGTGATCGTGGGATGTATTATCTGGCAGGAGACCTCACACCTAAAGGATATTCAGATTGGCCATTCGCTGAGGAAGCGAAGCTATGACAGCAGGAATGTCCGCGCTTACTGTGATCTCTACTTTAGAACTCCAGGTGGTCAGGGGAAACACGCGGAAGCGACGGAAACTGAAGTCATATCAAATATTATTACCTTGCTTGTCAAGGTTCCTGGAACCGAAGGGGCCAGTATGGAAACAGATTGTAGGGTGCTACAAACAACGTTCGGCGGGGCTTGCCGTTCGGGTTGGACCCAAGACACCTGCTTTAGATAAAATATTTCTTTGTGAAGGACTACTACAGAAAGTGTTGAGCAACAACGCACTTCAACTTGTCAAGTAAAATAGTGACTTAAGTACTCATAATGAATGAAGTGAGTGGGTCCTTCCATGCCTTCAGAAATAAATATGGAACGGTAGAGAAGAGTGGTATTGTGATCTATAGGTATATGCAGATGCTGATGAAATGATCATTTTGCGACTACTTTGATGATGAGACATTGTCGCAGGGTCATCTAGGCCAGGACAGAGTCTATTTGGAGAGGCCCGCTGGGGGAACAGTAATGTGCCAGGCAATCAAGGGGATAAATATGTAAGGGCAAGTGAGAGTGGCTATGTGTTCTATAGCATATCTAAACGCTGGGGATGTATCATTTTCCTAACTTTGATGAAATTTAGTTGGTGTGGTCGTCTTAGTACTAGGTAATGTACAGCGAGGAGCAATACTACCAGCTACCAAGGGATAAATATGTAAGGTCAAGTGAGGGGTGTTATGTGTTGTATAGCATATTTAGATGTTGGGAATATCTTAATCTGCTAACTTTAGCGAAGTTTTGATGTAGGAAAAGTGGTATAAGATAAAAGAAATGTATGAGCGTTGCGAATGGTTGAACATTCCAGAAGATTTCAAGTTAGTCAGAATAAGAAGGGAACAGTTGAATGTTCAGGAAGATTTTTAAGGAGAAAATCAGAATAAGAGATAATAAAATAGGACAAAAATTAGGAGCGCGAAGTTTTTGATATAGACATGGCCACAGAACGCTCAAGATCACCTGCTGTTGGAGGCTCTGAATGCGGGGCAGGCAAGAACAAGGGGGCCTCATGCGACAGAGCACCCAAGTCATCCCCATACTGATCATAGTTTCGAGGGATCCTAAAGAACACACAGAACTTGTTGCATTGATGGTCTCTCTCGAATTCTTCATGTGCCTCGGGAATGTTTCCCGAAGCAAAGATGGCCCCCAGTTCCCTAATGACCATACTTTCAATCAGAATTATTCGCTCCCGCTAATTGCCAGTGACTCACCGCTTTGTGACCAGCTGTGGGTCGGTTAAGAGCGTCCTGCCACCTAGTAAATCAAAGGAGAATGGTATCAGCGAGTGGCCTAGGTGAGACCTGTAAAGAACGCACCTTGGAAGTCACTGACAAAGACACGCTTTTTGGTTACAAAGTATTGAGCATGTTGCATAAAGGCAAGAAAATCGGCACGGTTTCGATCCTCCTTGCGGAAAAAGCAAAGCGGCTTTGCACTGTCATTGTTGATGTACTTTTGGAAAGGACCTTCATCTTCAACACGTATTTCTTCCTCTAGCAAGAAGACCTTTGCGGCTTGGCGAGATTTCCCTTGCTCTATCGCAAGTGCAACTTCCACGAAGCGGAACTGTGGAACCTCAAAAGGCGGTTCTCCAAGTCCCAGCAATTTAGTCTGGCGTTCCATGAATCCATATCCAACACCAAGAAGCGCTGAGGCCCATATGTGAGCATTTCCATCAGTAGTAAGGTTCTTGACTTGAGTTGGACTATCGTCAATCATGATTATGGGCTCGCTAGGCTTTAGATTCGATGTGCCAGTTCCTGAGGACCCAGAAGATGTTGGTGTAGGGATCGTATAGAATGTTTGCTTTGCACACAGCTGTCGACTACTGAAGACTTTGGGAGTAGCAGAGCCCAGAAATGCCACTTTGAAAGCGCCAACCTTCCTATTGCGAACACTTGTATCGAGCTGGATCGAAGAAGCAAAAGACTCCTCATGGCTGAAGTTCACAGCCTTGTGTGGATTTCTCAGAAGCTCTCCAAATGTTCGGGACTTGAAAGGATGCACAAGGACATTATAGGCTTTGATATCAACTAAAAAAAGCTTGTTAGGTACTATTGCTTACATCTTTAAAGTAAAGCCGTAAACATACACAATGGCCGTGCTTTGTTAATGGTTAGTGGTCCCTGTGTTCGAAGAGCCCTGTCTAAAAGCCGCTGCTCGGGAGAGATCACTTCGGGCTGCAATTGAAATCGTTTCGGTGGAGGCGTAACTGATCTATGAGATTCAATAGTGGTGTCAAAGTCCTTGATCGCCTGTAACTCTATATCAGATGTGCGTCGTATATTATTAAATTGCTAACACACTGCTGATGAGCGTTTCCGCTCTACTTGTAAAGTTGACTCGGGTGATGCTAATGCAGAACGAGTGGCTTTGGTTGCAGTCATTGTCTTGTTCCCCTTCGAAGACTTGGATGCCTGGGACTTGTTAAATGTCGAAGTGGAAGGCAGCTAGAAAGAAAGTACACAAATTAGCACCACCATCGGAGAGGTAAAAAAGAAGTGCCTACTCCAGCGTCAGCAAGCTCTCTTTCTTCTGATGCATCCAATGCCGCTTGAAATATATCCTCAGGAACTTGTAAAATCATTTTGATTTGTCCTGTTTTAAAAACCATTGCTCCATTTTTCCCTGGCTTATGAAAGTGACTCCAAATGATGCGATTATCTTGATTATAATTTAAAGCTGGATCATCAATCCTTGTCCAGTCCTTGAGCCGCAAGATGAGCTGGTCAGGTGTAAGGGTGTAGGTAGTGAAACTCTTGTGCCAGAGCGGTGCGACAGCTTCAAGAAGTCGTGTCTTCAGAGTGTGGTATCCAATGTCTACAGGAATACGGCCAATAGTCTCAAACTATAGGCATAGATTAGCAAGGCCAAATGAAGGAAAATACCTTAGAATCACTTACACCGATCAGCTTTCGTTTATCAGTGCCATCTGGCACATGTACCAACTGAACGTAAACAGAGACCACCTTGGGATTCTCCTTTGCATAAGCCTGACTGGCATAGTGCGCCCGCTCACTCTGGTAGTGCTGATGATTTGAGCTATAACCTGGCTTTGTAGTCTTCCCTTTATGTGCTATGCTTGGTGGAGGGCCCATACTTCCAGTCGCTCGCCCAGGAACATTTATAGATGGTTTAGATGGTCTGACTAGCCCGCTATTGAGAAGCTGCACTGCAGCTGCGATTGCCTCGGCAGAAAATCTTTCCAAGCTTCCAGAGGCAGACCCCTGAGTCGAACTTGAAGTCGGATGACCGGCCACCAAACCTTGTCCCATAGCTTCAACCCGAGTGTTGAGATCTAAGGGCACTGTATTAGTGTGGGCACCATGACTCAGGAGATAATACCACATACCACCCCTTTGGGCACGGGCTACTTGCTTATGGATTTTAGCAGCAAGCTCAGACGAACTGGGAGTCTCGCTTGAACCATTGGGCACGGCGGTACTACCTTGAGTCTTGTTGTCTTTGGGTTGTGTGTCTTTGGGGTGTGCAAGGTTGGCAAGTAAGTGTTAAGTTTGTATAGAATACACCAAAAACTGTACCGATGCGTTTTGTTGAAGGTTGAACAGAATAATAGTCAATGCATTCTTTGCATAAGCGGCGCGCTGGAGCAATTAGATCGTTTGAATGAACTGTTGTGAGCTCGCTAGTAGGACATATTTTTTTGCAATGAGGGCGATCACATTGGCTTTCCTGAGGAAGATCTGAATAGTCAACAGAATAAGCTAAAACCATAGCTAAAGGATACAATGCAAAAGTGCGCGTTGAACAATCAATCCTGGTATAACAGATTGTAGGGAGCACCGCTTAAGAATCAACTGTATAGTTTTACGCTCCTTGTATGAGTTCAATCATTATATCTATGATTCAGTGCACATTATTCATCCTCTACATCGGAAAAGTCAGCATACATGCGAAGATGTCTATTGCTACTTCCGCCCTCTTCAACTTCAACTTCAACTTCTTCGTCTCCTGAGTGTGCGAATAGTGGATCTACCAACCCCCCCATATATGTATACCCAAGGGTTCCAATATTATCCTCACCGAATTGCAGATTTTTTAGACCGTCAATAAGATCAACCTGATCGGTGATACTTTCATCGTTGTCTCGGTCATAATTTTCTGTAATGCTTTGAAGGTCAAAAGATTGGCGCACAGAATCAGATTCAAAGGAATCCAGTAAGGTTGCATAGACCTCCCAGAAATTGTCTGAGCAAACAGATGGTGCACCAATAGCGCCGTAAAGTAGCGCCGCTTTAGCGTCAAAGTCAGGAGGTACCAGCTGAAAAACTGGATGATCCGATGGTGCCCACTTGTTTTCCATCTCATCAAATAGCTCTTCTGGAACTGCGATCTACAAGAAAGTAGTGAGACACAATTTATTTGAGTTGTAATGTTGTCAAGGACACCTTAAAATCATACGCATTGAACCGTTGTGGTTGTGTATGGATAATCGCAGGAATCCCAGGGGGTAGAACTTTATTCCGATCAGAGCGACGGGGAGTAGTATTGCGGCGCTCAACCCAGTGGTCAATCTCCTCTTGAATCCAAGGAATGGCAAGCCAAAGAAAAACCAATCTAGTGATGGTTATTAGCATCAGTGTGACAATTGTTATTCAGGATTCAGGAATATATTACCTATGAAGCGGGTCATCTGGTACATAGATTCCTTCGTTCACGCCATAATCCAGAATATTTTCAAACCCTGGGGTGAAATGCCGGCGGATGACTGACCAGCCGCACTCTGCTTTGATGTTCATATTTTTGCGCATCCAGCGGTGTTGTAGAGTGTCAGATAGTGATGGGTCGAGTCGATGGCGGATCATGGTGTGAAGGTTTGCAACACTGTAGTTTTCTGTGCCCGGATCACTTTGAGTGACAAGGGGAACTCCTAAAGTTAAGCCATTCAAATCAGAAAAACTGCGCTTACAAATGCAGAGTACATACCACCAAGTTTCCTTGAGGCGTCTAGGTAATATTTTGCAATAAGTCTGGGGTTCCTATTCGTCCACCACACCTTCAGCCAGGTGATGAAGCCACTGAAAGGATCAAGGCCCAAATGAAGCCACAGACCAAAGCGCTTCCACTTATCATGCTGATCCATAGTCACAATATCCATCACTCCCGCAGCAAAAAACCTTTTGCGTTTGAAGCGCTTGGCTTGCCTTGCTTTCACAAGCTCAGGCTCATTGTTCCGGAGGAGATTCTGTACCATCAACCTGTATTAATTAGTATAGATTTGGTTCAGCTTCTGATTATTGTACTAATGCAACGACTTACTCTGGAACTTTGACATTGTAATCTTGCCTGAGAGTGTGGACCATTGTGCGAGCACCCATGCCTGGATATCTCTTGCATATCTCCATGTATAGTGGTAGTATTGTTCCCTCAGTATGCTTTTGTTTTTTCGTACTTTTCCAACCCCATTCCTTGCGCCAATCTCTAAATGTCCATACACTAAATGACCAAGTGTCAGATTCCTTTGGACTGAAGTTGTGAAAGGTCAGATACTTATACTCACCTAAGCCCATACAGTTCAGTGTCGTAGTGATCAGTCAAATGATCTACAATCTTTGTGTCAGGCATTCCCATTTTCCAAAGCCTTTCCGCATGAGGTTTAATTATCTCTTTAGGAGCTATGTATTTCATGTCAGAGAATCGCTGTGTAAGAGCTTAGAGTGACATACGTGTGGGCTTGTGCTGGTTAGAACGACCCATTGTGAGGGCTGAGCGACCAGGAAGAAGAGCTGTCAGACCTTTGCAAAAGTCTATGATTTGACCCACCTAGGGAACATCCGGGTTGCACTGTCTGATCATATTCTGACAATTTACTATATGCCAGGAAAAACTATCATTTATAAGTTAGTCACCATCATGAAAGCCCCTCGAACGCATACGTTAAATGCTAAACGCTATCAATGTGACATAGACTATATATAAACTATGTTTTCGCTGAATAAGATGCAGGAGTTCTGCTTACATTTAAGGGATAAATACCATTTAATTACCATAAGAACTAATAAATAGATATACCTAGAGTTATGTCACATTCCATTGGATTATTCACTGATCATAGCATAAGATTACCCAGCGATGGCAGGCTAGCCTTGTAAATATTCCCAAAGTTGGAAAAATCACTTGTCCCCAATACGAGAGACACATAATAATCCATTTGCACAAGTCAAATTTCCTTAGATAATTATCCCGAGAGAGATAGTAGTTCCTCCCCTCCCCATTTGCACTACAATCTTGTTATACATAGTGCTAGCATTTTTAATATCCCTTAAAGTTGGAATTTTCACTTATCCCCAACATTAGGGACACATAATAACCCATTTGCACAAGTCAGTTGTCCTTAGATAATTATCCCTAGAGATATAGCAGGTCTGCCCCTCCCCATTCACATCACAGCCTGGTCGCACCTAGTACTAGTGTTTCTTATGTACCTCAGAGTTGGAATTTTTGTTTATCCCCAACATTAGTGAGATATAATAAGCCATTTGCGCAAGTCAGTTTTCCTTAGATAATTATCCCTAGAGAGATAGTAGTTCTTCCCCTCCCCAACTCGCACCATAGCTTGGTAGTACCTAGTAGTGCTAGCATTTCCAGTATCCCTCAAAGTTGGAGCTTTTATTTCTCCCCAATATCACAGACACATAAGAATCCAGTTGGACAAGTCAAATTTCCTTAGTTAATTATCCCCAAAGCGATAGCACTTTAGCTCTTACTGATAGAGATGTATATACTCTAGTATGATATCAATTATTAACAATAATCTATGGAGAAGAAATACTTAAGCTATGGCAGGTAATGTGTCTACATTACTGGACGCACTTGACCGTCGCCTTAATCTACTGGTGACCATGAAATCTTCGCTGTGGAGTGTCATCTGAGCATCTGCTCCTACGCGTCTCCGCTTTGCACCATTCGCAGTTGGTGATGATGTCAGTATTCCAGGCAACTTGTTTTCCTCTCTATCTCCTGAGTCCTCATCATTGTGCTTGCGCTTCCCCCAGCCACCCTTACCATAGCTGCTATCACTCTTGGTGTGTGCAGCTCCCTTCTGCTGGCGTCCCCCAGCAATGCTTTCTATACGTGCCAGCTCTCGGTTGCGGTAACTGGGAGGGATCATGGGATCATGTCTGCACAGAGAAATCCTGAGAAGATTAAGCACATTGTTCACACATAACAGCGCCTTGAGACGACTTACAATGGTTCCTTTTTCCCCGCATGCTGACGATGAATGATTCGGGCAATTCCACAGTATTCCAGTGGACCAACAGCAGCACGGCGTGTGTGCTTGACCACATAATGGAAGATGTGAGTCTTGCGTTCACCCGGGAATGCACAGTATAAGCCTTTGTTTGTTGCAGCGCGTTTAGATCTGAGAGCCCATGATTAGCATTCAATTTAAATCAAGCAAAAATAAAATGGTATACTTGGAAACAACCGGACTTATCATACAATTGGGAAAGTTAGGTATAATAGTCCAGAGATGCTTTTGATTGGTGCCAAGATATAGGTCGGGGGCAACACGTCGCTTGCGTAGTTCATTAGGTGGCAAATTAAGTGAATCTGAGCTATATAGAGAGTGATTGAGATTGGACGAGGGTGGAGATGATGATGCGCCTAGCAAATTGGGATAATGAGTAGAATACTTATAAAAATGATAAAGAAATAAATTCAAACCATGTTTCAAGAAATGTTGAGTGAGCGCATCATCGGCAGACGACACCCTCCCCCCAAGTGCACGCCATCCATCATATCCAAAGATCAAATGGCCAAGGTTTATATCCTTGTCTCGGAAGGCCGTTTGAAGATAAGTTGGCTCAAAAACATCGTAAAGTCCAATCGACCCATCACGCACACAGATCTCGGCACTTTCCTCACATTTGGAAAGAGTGTCCTAGAAATCAAATAGATAAGATTGATAACGGGACAGAGAGGACAAAGTTAACAATGTATGTCTGCCTTAAGTCAGCCATGCGACATGACATCACCGTAATCTCCTTCCCAAAGACGTGCAGCCAGTAAGAGTATTTCAATCGTTGTTCTTCTGTTGCAGCAAGGACATATCCTTGCCAGCATGGGCTGAGTAAAGCGCTGAATAATGCATGTCAACGTGGGATATGAACGAGACTCAGAGTGAACTGGCACATACTCGAGTTTGGTATGTGTTATGCTAACAAATGACCAGAACGCCTCACAAAACCTTGCAGTGCGATCAGCGTCATCAAAAACCTCAGCTTCAGTGAGGAAAACTGAAAGTCCTATTGAGTGTTCATTGATGTTAGTAAAAGATATGTACAATGCATGACGATACTTACCAGCAAGGAAAAAGACTTCATTTATTGTATACACACCAATGCCACCAAAGCATAAATGCCCGTCTGTCCTAATAACGTTAACAGCAAGGTTCGAGCGCACCGTTGTCTTGCTGCACTGTCTGCGATCTATCCATGCTGCCACCGCAGATAGGAAGCCACCATAATCGTTATAAACGTCAACATGCTGTCCTGGGAGCGCATCTCGTGTCGCAGCCCAGTGAGGCTACAGTGATTATGAGTGAGTGGTGTTCTTGGCTCAGAAACAAAGAAACCTACGGTGTATATGTTGTCCAGGGTGTCAAATGCGAGTATGTATTCGCCGAAATCGAGTGCCATACCGATCCTAAAGCCACGGATCTGCAAAGAGTATATAAGACTTCAATGAGGAGAAACTAAACAGCGCATGAAAAACTCACTTCGCAATGGACTTTTGCAATACTGTCGTCCCATTGTGAACGCGTATAAATTTGAGCGAGCGTGTGTGTGTGCAGTTGGACCTATGTGGATTTGATTGTGCAAGTGCATGTCAGAGACGGTTTCGTTACTCACCTGTAGCCATTGCTCTGTCATGTCCAGAATGACGTTGCGTGGAGATGCATGGATGCCTCGAAGGACAAGGGAGGTGAGCGGCCTTGGATCAACGCGCTTGCTCCAAGGGCCAGGTGGGTATACTTGCTTTTGAGCACCATTTGTCCCGCGTTTGATCGTTGTGGTATGGGGTATTTTGTACACCAGGCCAGCTCTTGCCAGAGGATCCTTGATCGTCTTGCGCTCGGCCTCTGTTGTATCTGCCCATATGGCGAGCAACGAAAGATTCAACTTGCCTGAAACGTCCGAGAACCACCGCTGAATGGTTTTATTGGAGGCCAAACATTCTCGGTATTCCGGCATATTAGAGACCTAGAAATAGAGAATAGAGAACAGAGAACAGAGAATAGATAGTAGGACCTCGGAGAACAGTCACTAGACTCCAATTATCACAAACGCGTCTGAACGCGACGCGACGTGACTGCAGCACTTGGAATTTTTTTGATTAAGGTCGCATTGTTTCAAGTTAAATTAAATTAAATTAAATTAATATTGGGGTGATTAGGGTCTTTTGGCTGGTTCGTCACTTATAGATTGCTCTCCAACCCAAACGGCAGCTTCGCCGAACGTTGTTTGTAGCACCCTACAATCTGTTTCCATAGGCCAGGTATACCAGATTTAATTCTCCTGCACAGGGGACGTGGCAAGGTTAGGGTTCCCAATTAGGTTTCAAATTTTTTATTGGACTCGGTTTCCGCTGTTACATGTTATCTGCTATGTTTTCTTCTGCGCCCTCGCGATTCCAAGTAACCTACGTTCTTCAACGCCGTGTCATATTTTTCACGTCTTGCTCATCGTCTCTTAACCAGTTGACTCATCGTGTCCCATTATTCTAGTCGCTTCAACAGCTCGTACCGCTCAAGGTGCATATTAATATGGTAAGCGGCTGCACTCCTTTCTCATTTTGTCATGCTCAGTCCCCTCTTTTTAGAACCCGTTAGCTAGTTGTTGCATTCGCAACCACGAGCCTACTGCAACGAACTTTTATGTTCGAGCGAATAACTTTCGAGAATACCGATTTGAATGTGACGTATCCTAGGGGTCCTCTGCTGCCTGTATCGTCCAGTCTACACGTGTTGATCGAACAGTTTCCTTTCTTCAATCAGTCTGCTTTGCAAGAAATAGCGAAAGAGCTCAGTGGAATTCCATACACCGCGAAGCATAGCAAGAAGCAAATAACCTCTGCTTTACTGTCGCACAAATGTGATTATCTACGCGGTTCTCTGCATTATGAATTTAAATGCCTCAAGCTTTGAATTATCATAAGTGTTCTTCAACAAGTTAAACGATAAAATGTCGAATTCGAATGAGGTTCCAGGGATGCCCGTCAGGGCCATGAGAATCATTATGGTCGTCGGTAATCCTCCTTATCCAAACGACAAACATGCCGGCGTTTGCCGATTGTGGCAAAACGTTGAGGGGTGAACCTAAACCCTAACCCAAGTAGGTTACGTAAAACGGGGCTCCGAATCTGCACCAAGCAAGGTATTCGTCGGCTTGCCCGACACCTAGTGTATCAATCGCAGCCGAGTTGGTTTGGTTTTAATGGTATCACGATTTTTGTTCTGCGGTTTCGCTAGGATCTTTCAGAAGTATCCGGAGTCTGTTCAGTAGTAGATAAACGCAATTTCCCTGAGAGCGCCCCAGGGAAATCCGGATGTATTCGCATAAGAACGAGACAGTGTCGTGAGGACACTGTCGTGAAATGTCAGTGCTGAGATGGGC
>MU268055.1:747-17617 GCA_021014935.1 Hygrophoropsis aurantiaca
AAAATGACTGTAATTAATTGATTCGTGCTACGAATGACAGAATAACAATTTCTATAGCTTCCGAATCATTTAAGTCCATAGGTTGATGGCGAAATGTCCCCCGTTCTCCCCGTTCTCGCAGTAAATTTTCAAACACATCAATCCGCTGGCGATTACAAGTACTTATTCGGCTACAATCGCATGGCGCGAATTCATCAGCAAGTCTAAACGATGACGATAACCGCACGCTCAAGAGGATTGGAGCTTATCTTGTGTCATTACTCCGCGCTGAGTATGAGCACAAGAAGGCAAAAATCCGCGATTTGCCCCCTGCAGCTGCTTTAAAGGCACTAAACCAGCAGATTATCGCGTACTCAAAGGGAGCTTGGCCATTTAATTGGTCCTTCAAGGAAGAGCATACCTTGTTTGAATGGTGGAGCGCATTCGTTGAACATGACGATGCGATGGTTCTCGCAGTATGTGTTATTCCGAGTCCTTCGTAATCTAGTAACACTTGTCTTTTAATTCAGTATCTTGCCGTTAAACTCTTCTCCATCACGGCAAACTCCATGGCCGACGAGCGGACTGCATCAACCATTACTTGGCTCAACTCACCACTCCGTAGTCGACAGAAGTCGACAACCCTTATTAACCAGGTTCAGATTCGCCAGTGGGCTGTTATGAACCCCAATCAAGTGCGTTTATTTAAATCAATTACCACAAATGATCTGTTGGAGCTTACTTTGTACAGGACTACCGACCTTCACAGAAACCAACCGTAAAGTTTCGCGACTTGGATGCCACAGTTTTTGGCAACGAAATCGATTCGAGTAAGAAGCGCAAACGGGATTCGCTAGAAGAAGTTGATAACGAGTCAGATGCAGACCACTCGGACGACGACAGTTGGCTGGATGATGCAGCCGCCTCAAACACAGCTGAGAGCCGTGAGTGCCAGCAGTACGATGGTTACTCGTTTGATGTTGCAGATGATGTGTGTCTCCACGCACCAGAGCTCTTAGATATTCTGTCTGAGAAGCCAATGATCGCCGATGTATGCTCGAGGGATGGCGCTTCGACTAACGGTCCCAATCCGGTGTTGCAGGAGCCCGATGCACTGCTGTCGTGGCAATTCAGCCTTTGAATGTAGTGTATAACATGCTCAAATGTATAGTTAGCCTCGAAATAGTGCTAAAAAAAGCGGGTTTCCTATAGGGTATAAAACCAGTATAATACATGGGTATAAAACTGGCCAGAGCAGGCCCCAGAGTATTTAACCTGTACAAAACTCCGGAGGGAGTTTCACCCGGAACCCTAATTTCCAGCCTTGTTGCTTGTTGGTTTTCCTATCTCTTGCCTCATTATTGGCGTTTCCGTTGTAATTTTTATATACGAGTCGGCCTTCACGCGCACGCCTAAGTTTGTTCTGTTGAATTCGCCCGAACCTTTGCTGAACTTTGTATGTAGCATCGGTATAAATGCATCACCGAATTACTGCTAGGCATCATTGTTATGGGCCGTGGGCCTGCAGCTGCAAGTCCGTCATATATCTTCAGGTATTTCCCAATAAAAACAAGAATGAAAGCAATAATATACAATACAAGTCCAACCTCATTATTTTACGCATCTATGGAAAGGGCATCATCCAAACATTGAATTCAACTCCACTGCAACAGCCTCCGCAAACCAATCACCACAACGTACTTCATCACCGCCTTGACTCGCAATTGTGCATGCCGACGGCTTTAACACAGCGTGCCCCTCCAAGTCTGGAGATTGTCAACGACTAGGGCTAGTGTGAATTGCCTTGCCTTTGCTAGGCATGGTACTTGCCTCAAAGCTGAGGCTTTTGGTAGGGTGCCTTGGAGGGACGGTGGTGGGTATGCGCGGCAGCGATAACCATCACCAAGAATCGCACATATTTTTCCCTCACCGACCCTCTAGCATTCACCGGCACCCCTAGTACAAAACCGCCATCTCCGCAGACACGATCCCTAAGCCCGCAATGGTCATCACCAATAGCGGCAGCAAATTCCAGAACGCAAACTCTCGTTGCTTCACGTGCACGCCCTTCTGCCCCAGAATCGTTTTCCACAGCAGCCCCGCGAGACTCGCGGAGAACGTGAAGCTCACGGCGCCGATATTGCTGGCGATGGCGAGCGCGATCGCTGCAGCGCGGAATGTAGGCGCAGGGAGATCGGCTGCGCGAGCGACTTGGGTGAGGAGGATAGTGGCACCGATATTCGTACCGGAGAGATTACACAGGATAACGCCAAGGACACCGATGATCCAGATGGTGGGGTGCATCTGGCCGCCTTGGGAAGCGCGCTGGAGCCATCTGGCAAAGACCTCGATCCAGCCCTGGTGTGCGAGCGCTTCGATGAGGATGAATTGCGAGAACGCAAAGGGGACGAGGGCGAATGGGAGCCGGGGCAGCGCGGTGAAAAACGTGGGGAAGTGCTTCTGGAGACGCTCCATTAGCTTGTCGGATGACGATGGCTGGGGAGTAGGGGGGCGTGTCGGGGGTAGCACGGCGGTTCCCTTCTCAATGAGCGTTGATCCTGATAACCCATCTTGCGCAGCGCCCGTGGGCTCTGAAGTCGGGTTCTCCGAGTCCTCGTATTCAGTGTGCTTCGAATCCAGCGGCGATTTGGAATCGAAGGTGGATCTGGATTGGAGGGCGCGGCTCTTACGAGTGAACCTGTAGTGATCCCACGCAAAGTCGAATATCAATTTGCCCACCGCAAACGGCAGACTGATCATCCAGACATCAATTCCGAAGAAACTGACAACCAGGCATAAAACGAGGGTCGAACCAAGCATGATGCTCCCCACGCAAGCACCGACCGGATCGAGGAGCTGCTCACGCGCATTAAGCACCTCACTATGCGCCAATTTGCGCGGAATGTGCTTGCGGCTGTGGAACTGAGTGGCGAGAGCCAAAAAGCACACAACATTGCAGGTGATGAAAGGCAGGATGGTGTACGCGGTGAATGCAGCATTATTGACACCAAAGCCTTCACAAATAACGACCTGACCGATTGCACATGTTTGATATTAAGCAAGGAGCACGGGGCAGTAATACGTACATTGGTAGGGTTTCCAACGAATAAAACCATGCTGGCCGTGTTAGCGGCAGCGAATTCGGAAATGAGCCATGGCATGGGCTCTAAATTTGCAACTTTTGTGTAGTACACGAGAAAAGCAGTGCCAGAGAGAATGACCGGATCGTTTCCGAGTAGGACGGAGAGGAAGGTGAGCATGATGTAGAAGTAAAAATACAGTTTCCATCCATTAGAACCGCCCTTATTGCTAACCCAATAAGCAGCGGCCTTGAGGATGCCAGTAACATCAAGCGTGATGGCCATGTATGCGAGCGAGAAAAATAGGATGAGAATATTGTATGGCTTGACGCCGTCGGTCCCGACGATCCCGTCACGGATGACGGGAGGATTGAGGCATTGTGCAGCCCATAGGAGGGCAATTGCGAGGATAGGTGCGGTCGTGAGATTGAAGGGTATGCTTGGTATCAAGCGCCACCTTGGGATCGAGACCGGGTGTATCACAAAGATGATAGAAATAATAAACACGACTAGTGTCGCGATGGCATAACCGGAGATCATCGAACAGACAAGTCGTAAAGCTGGGCGTCAAAACCGCAGAACTCGTGAGGAGGTATAAGTAGTAAGTAGTAGTGGTCTCAAAAATGAACTTGGCTTTAAATACTTATGGACTCATCCGGTTTTGGCCCGGTGTGTGGTAAATGCCTTATTGGGCTATGTCCTGCATTCGTTAAAAGTTACCTGCTGTACCAACTAAAAGACAACCACAGGTTGTAGTAACTATGGACAGCAGTTTATTCTTCTTCTCGACTCTCAACATAAAGATCCTCGCTTCCAAACATCCGAAGAACAAGACAATTGTTCTGAAGTCGCCCACTCGACACAGCCCATGCAATACACACAGGCATTTACGGTTGTGTGAGCTCCGCTGTCATATGACTAACCTCAAAACGAGATGTTGAATTGCTGGTCGACAATTTGGGTTTAGAATTATGATACTACCAGTATGGTATGTCAGCTGAATTTAGAAATCCCCCCACAGACTGCTTAAGGATCCATAACTCAGATCTAAGACATATGGACAGAGTATCGAATCACCACAACGTAGCGGTCGGTTGCAGCATTGCAAGGATATGCACCCTGCCAGCTGGCCGAGTGCTTCCTTACTAACTTAATTTAAGCTTACTCGTTATCCAGTGCTCGGATCGATATGTATGTCACGGTATGTACCACTGATAGCTTATTATAAATTTTCATTCCAGAATTCCACCACCCGTCATCGATTTATCCACCGCTCCAACCCGAAATACATCAAGGAGCTACTGGGCACATCTTATAACCACAAACCAACGTGCCCCAAAGCCCCCATTTCCTTGCTTCGAACACTACACTTGCTATCATGGCCGGTGTCCGACTCCACCGTATTTCAAGATGATAAGCTATCAGTCCTTGATCACCCGAGGACTGATTTTCGAAGGCTACGGAAATGAGAGAGAACTCAGGAGAAGCATTTCAGGTTCGTTCGACTGTGGAGCATAGCCCCGACTTATCTCCGATTACCATAGCCAAATGCTGCCATCATCCACATACGAACAGCGCTGAAATAACAACATGGAGGCTGCAATACCTTAACCAAGCGCCGCAGCAGAGGTCTCCAAACAATACAGTGCCAACGCCGGGATGTTCGCACATCGCATCTACAACACAACTCCGCTCGTCGAGCACTCGTCGAGCAACCAAATTGGTATAGTTCAGGTACATACCAAATTTGGAGTTGCGTCGGCCAATCAAAGCGTCGCATTGGACGGTGTAAAGGCTCGAGAGGAAGCTTTAGCGAAGTGGTTGTTCAGATGCGGGACAAGGTAGACGATGTCCTGCCTTACCCTTCCCCGAACCACCCTCTACCCTGGCGAACGAATCGGACCGTTCAATCGCAGAGCGGTGCACGACTCACGAGAGACATGTCATGTCATGTCATGCCCCCAGTCCGACTCCGACGTTCTCGTGCACGATCAAGCGCCAGGCTGGTGTGCACGACCAACACCGAAGACCGAAAACCTGTACCCTGCACATCAAGGATTCCCCGCAGCCCTACCAGTAACGCCATGGAGACTCATCCAGTTTCTAGCCGGCGCGAGAAGAAGTACTGTGCACCTGGAAATACAGCTTCGATGTCGCTCCCCGGGCCCACTAATCCGCCAAGACACAGAGACAGGATATAAGTATGCTCAGCAGGACCAGATAGAAGTACCGTGCGTAATCGAATACTGGATCAAGTCGTCGTCGTATGATAGGGCGCAGGGCGTGGACATGGAGACGTCCTGTAGAGGCATATCAAAGCAGTGCGATTCATCTCGCGGCATTGGTATACTTATATGAGAGTAGTATGAAGCCTGAGGTAGGTTAAGCTACGTGCCTGACAGATCGTCTTCGTCTTGACCCCCTGATTTATCGATGGTGCGATCGATATCATAGTACATTCCATGGATCACAAGTACACCACAAGAGCAAGTACATCACGCCACTTGGGCTTGGGCAAATCACAGTTCAGTCACGGTGAACTATTCGAGTGCGACACTTCGCACACGATGTCCGCACGTATCTGGGAAAAGCGGCACATGATGTCAAGGACGTCTGATGTTCGAATTCGAACTTCGAGAAAAGTATGCCCGATACACAGATTCAAATCAAACGTTCACACTGAGCGTGAGCGTGACATCCCACTAGCTACCGGTGTGTTATCTGACACCTGAATAGATGCCTGCACCTACTGGTACGCAATGATCAATTGAGACTACGCGTAGGCGCTGAGAAAATCGCTAACCACAGTCAAGCCACCGATCACAGTCAAGTTACCAACTAGTCATGCCAATGCCCGCCAATGTCATAATGGCAAATGAATTAGAGGCTTGAAGACTCGGAATGCAACACACTGGTTGGTCTGAGTTGTCTGCCATCCCTACACTCACTGGCACGATCCAAAAATACAGCTCTGAGTTGCCCGTGGATCTGATGGAAAGGTTAATTGATGTAGTAACGTAGTTTAATTATGTGCTCAAGTTTGAAATTTGAGCCCTCGACCACTAGTTGCAGCGTTGAATGTGAATCCGCAGTATTGAAGCAGTGTGTTTGCTTAGTGTTTGGCATCCATTTTCGTGTAGGTACGTCGCTGCGAGGTCTGTTCATTTAAATAATACCGGGATCGGAGATCACTTGAAGGGCCAATCGAGGTCTAAGCATGACGGTACTTAATCAATACGATGAATTGGATGGACATGAACTTACCCTCGAGTTACGTTAGGTTCGTGCCACTTCAGTCCAGTTTAATTGATAGAGCGGTAGTTCTGGTGACCAATCGGTGGTCTTGCGTGTCGGTGTTAGGTCGTACACGTCGTCCGGAATGCCTGTAAGGTCTGTTAATGAGTGCTGAGTACTATGTGCTTGAATTGCGTGGGTCAGTTGGATGGTAGAGAAGCAAGGAGTCTTAGTTCTGAGAGGATCGCATCGTGAGCTCTGATGCACCTGATGGCTGATGCAGCTCGCTTCACATATACCGGTGAATCATCCCAGTGACGCCGCAAGGACCACAGTGCACTGATGATGTTGGTCTGAGTTCAACACTCTCAATTCTCAGTACTCCGAAATCCCGATCACTTTCGGGTCACGTGAGCCTGCGCAACAACCTTTTGAAAATTCTCAACTTGTTGTTCTTGGAGGTGGGCAACGCCCACCAAAAAAGTGAAACGCTTATATAAGCGACGTGCCGAATGTCGTGAAGTGGCATATGTCACGCTCAACAGTCAATTACACCCACCTGCTGATTTCTGGTTGATTTTTGCCCCGGAGAAATATGTACGAGGATGATATACGTGCAGTCAACGTATATCTCGAAGCACGATTGTTCGGGTTTTGCATAGCACCTTCTATGAACCGATATATAGCTTTCACAAACCCCTTTCAATGTATTGACGGTCCTGGCACATACAGTAGCTCGAATTTCTGGGAAAAAAATATACAGACCTCAAAGCTACACTATGGGGGTCCTGAATATGCAATATCTGGGTAATCGGACAAGATGTCCTCGTCCCAGAGTCGAAACACGAACACTAGGGACGCACGAACCCGCGGGAATATCTAGTAAGCACCCAACTTAAGAATCGTAAATTCAAGGCAGCGCAGTGCGCACACCACGTATCAGCATGTGAAGTTGTAAGTACTACACCTGGGATCTCCTGGACATATGTCATTACTCAGGAAAAAGCTAAACCGCCGACTCGGGTTTCAGCGGATCATACATCTCAGATATATAAACCCAAGGATCATGAACCCTATCGCTTTCGAATCGCCCCGACGTTTACTGCAATCAACTTGAGCTTAGAATTGTATCCTCCTCCAGTTAAGGGCTATACCATTTAATACCAACGTAAGACGCAACGGCTCCGTACAAGCCTGAGACCCGCACACTTATTTGACTTCAGCAGCCAGTGCAATAAAGCCTCCACCAAAAACAAACAACGAAGACCATGACCGAAGACTCGCAAACGTCTCATGCCCCCGCCAAGTACATCCACGGCCACCACGAATCCGTGCTCCGCTCTCATTCCTGGCGCACAGCCGCCAACTCCGCAGACTACTTACTGCCTTTCCTCAAACCAGACATGCACATCCTCGACATCGGCTGCGGGCCCGGGGCGATCACGATCGACCTCGCGAGGTTAGTGCCGTCGGGGCACGTCCTCGGGCTCGACTCCGCCGCAGACGTGCTGCCCGGGGCTAAACGTGCAGCCGCAGGTATTCCGAACGTCGAGTTCCGCACGGGCGATATCTGCGATCTGAGCGATATCAAGGACAACACGTTCGACGTCGTCCACTGCCACCAGGTCCTGCAGCACGTGTCCGATCCCGTCAAGGCACTGTCCGAAATGCGGAGAGTGGCGAAGGATGGTAGTGGGCTCGTCGCCGCGCGCGCAGCGGATGTGTTTACGTGGTATCCGGACGTGGATGGGCTGGGAGACTGGCTGCGGATTTTTCACTCAGTGACGAGGAAGAACGGGGGCCAGCCGGAGGCGGGGAGGCGGCTTGTGTCGTGGGCGCAGAAAGCGGGTTTTGAGCGCGAGCGGATAACGGCGAGTGCGGGGACGTGGTGCTTTAGCACCCCGGAGGAGCGGGCGTGGTGGGGCGGGATGTGGGCGGAGCGGGTCGTTAGCTCGGATTTTGCGCGCTCGGCGATTGGGAATAATCTTGCGACACGGGAAGAATTGGAACACATTGCCTGTGCTTGGCGAGAGTGGGTCGAGCGGGAGGATGGTTGGTTTAGTCTCCTGCACGGTCAGATTATTTGTCGGACGTGAAGTCAGTTGTCACGAAATATGTACGCAGACTGCTAAATCACCATCAACGAGAGAGGCGCCAGCAGACGGCTCTCCTCCCGTTTTTAGTTTCAGTTTCAGTTTCATTTCATTTCATTATCGCTGTGTACGAATCTACAGCTACTTACTGTCACTCAATTACTCCGTAGACAACGGCCACAGTCAAGTTACCGACCAGTCATGCAAATGAATCAACGGCGGCATGAGGCTTGAAGCTTGAAGCTTGAAGACTCGGAATGCAACACCCCTGATTAATGATTGGTTCGAGTTGCCCGCAACCACTGGCACAATCCGAAAATTCTATATGAAGTTCAAGTTGCCCGTGGATCTGATAGAAACGTTGAATTGATCCTGCTAGTGGGTAATTTGCGATGAATCCAAGCGCGAGATAAAATTACTGGTAAGCGTCATACACCCATGCAAGGAAATATTTCTTAAAAAAAACAAGAAGGAACACAATAATATGCAATGCAAGTCCACCGTTATTATTTTACACATCTATCATCTATGGAAAAGGGTATGATCCAAGTATAAAGTCTTAACGATCACTTTTGTCCAACTTTCCTGGTTCGGTACCTCAATTGGCGGCTTTATTTAAAAATCAAGATACCCGCAGAAAAACGCTGGGAGTCAACCATCACATCTGCCCGCGTCATTATTTCTTGATCCTTTTCCACACTCTAATGTGGCATTTCGGATGTTTGTGCTTTCCGAATCCCGCCAGTGGACTCGGACAGCGCCAACATCCGAGGGGCCATAGCGTTTGGGGGGCTGATGCGATGGCCCCGGCATCAACCAAGCTGTTTGACGCCGGCCCCATCACATCTATTCTTCTCGGGTAGCAAAAGCATTCCCAATCGCCGAACGGGCAAATTCCGAACCAACGATCCGCTCCGCCCGCATCTTACCACGCCAGCTCGGCCGTTATTTGAGCGCGATCGAAACCACCTTGCTGTGCCCATGAAACAAGCCGCCCCCCGGCCTCCGGCTGGCCACCGCTTCGAGCCACGGCACGAAATATCGTGGGCCACCCTTCCAGTCCACCACGTCCGGAAACACATCAGCTCATGCCCCGCTGCCAGTGCCATCATGACCACGCGGCGCGTTTCGTACAGGCGCCTCGATGGGATCAGAGACGTGCTGCAGGCCCTGGTGATAGGACGTGCTGTCTTTGATATCTTTGAGATCGCCCGTACAGAACTCAACGCTTGGGACACCATGCTGCTCTGGCCTCGGCAACACTTCCGTGGTGCAGTCTAGCCCGAGGACGTGACCAGTCTCGCGTGTCTGGTTTCAAAAACGGCAGCAAACAGTCTGCGGAGATGGCGGCAGTGCGCCAGGAATGAGAGCGGGGCACAGATTCGTGGTGGCCGTGGTTGTACATGGCACCGGGAGACGCGGATTCGAATTCACTGGTCATTGTCGCGGTTTTCGGTGGAGGCTAGCAGCTGGAGCACATAAATGGGCCCCTTATAGTATAGGAACCGTTGCATTTTACACGTTGATGCACTCAGTCATAAACTTGAACTCTAGGAGAATGCTACGACTTGACTGCAGGAAAAGTCGGGGGAAGACGATAGGTTCCTCTGGTAAGGTGATAACGGCGTGCCCAAGATACGTTTTTTTGAACCGAATTGCGCTACTTTAGAATCAGTACAAGAACGTGCCACACAGACTCACAGGATTCAAAAGTGATCGGGTTTTCGAAGAACTCAGAACTCAGGTTGAGCCTTATAAACCGACACCACCACCTTGCCCATGCTATTAACACTCACCACCAGCCATCCGAGGACCGACCATCTCAGAACTATAACTACGGCTCCGTGGCTTTGTACCACCACCGACGCAGCCTTACAGGCATTGTGAATCGAAGCAGTTGGTGTGAATCGAAAACACGGCCTTCGGGTTCGGAATGCCTCTGTGAGGTGAGACGAACTGGTGTATAATACTAGGGATGGCTGAACAAGGTACGGTAGACTCGGATCATAACGCATGATGGTCGGTCGCGGCGGCTTGTACGGACTTATGCACGAGCATTACATACGTCGAGTGTGACAGTATCGAGCGTTGTAATATCAAGCGCTATAGTATTCGAGCGCTATACATCGAGTGTCGACCTGGATATGGTTCTACGTCAGAGCTTCCCCCGCAGAGCGCGGAACGGCGACGGGCCACCCGCTTCGGCTTTCTCTTTCGGTTTGTTTTTGCCCCGCTTGGACGCAGCTTCGACGGCGAGCTTGAGGTCCTGTTCAAGGGCATGGAGTAGTCAGAGTTAGATCCCGACTACATTAGATTTCGACGACCAAGTCGCCAACACCAACACCCGTGCCAACACACACCACAAAACACGAAACAGACACACACCGCACCACAAAACATAGCCCACAACCCAAAACACCCAAAACACACACCACATCCAACACCCACACAAAGCAAAACACAGGTAACGAAGCCACACCCACCTCGGTCTGGAGCATCGCCGCGTTCCACGCCGCGGTGTACTCCAGGTTGTCGTGTACACTGCGGGGCCAGTGCGCGCGTGTGGGGAGGAGTACAGAGTACAGAGGAGTGGAGTGGAGTGGAGTGGAGTAAAGAGGTGGGAGTAAAGAAGAGTGAAGTAAAAAGGTGAGATGTGAGAGGTGGCGTGAGGCGTGAGCGACACCCAAAATCCAAGACAGGATCAAAAAAAAAAGAAAGAGCGGTAAGTCAGTACCGGGAATACGTGAAGACTGAAGGAAGAAAAAAAGTACAACGCCACCCAACCATCACAACCACCCAACACCACACCACCCAACACCCGACCACCCGACCCAACACCATAACACCCCAAACACACCGAACACGCACCTATGATCCCGCGCATGCAACAGCAGCCGCTTCGTCCCCGCCACCGCGACGGGGCTCTTCGCCGCGATCTCCGCCGCGAGGCCGAGCGCGGCACGGACTACCGCGTCCCGCCCCGCGCTCCCTTTCCCCCCATTCTCTTTCCCGTCCTTCCCATCCCCTCCTGCGTCCGTTTTACCACCCGTACCGGAACCAGCACAAACAGGAACAGGAACCACCCGCGACACGAACCCCGCCGCGACCGCCTCCCCCGCGCCAAACGCGCGCCCCGTGAACGCGAGCTCACGCACGAGCGACTGGTTGCCCGCGGCCTTGGGCAGGCGCGCGAGCGTCCCGATGTCTGCGGCGAGCGCGAGGTCTATTTCCTGTTGCGTGGGAGTGGTGTGGGCGTTAGCGTTGGTTTGGGCGTAGGGTGATTGGAGGTGGGTTTGGTTGGGGGTGGGTTTGGTTGGGAGTGGGTTTGGTTGGGAGTGGGCGTTGGTTTGGGCGTAGGGTGGTTGGAGGTGTAGGTGTATTGTAGGCGGGTTGGGCGTCGAAGTGGGTTGGGTAAGGACAAGTCGGGTCCGCGTCAGCAAGCAACACGTGAGCAAAAACCACCACCCCCAAAAAACCACGCAACAACTCACCTTGACAGCGAACCACGCGCCCTCCGCCGCCCACCTTACGTCGCACGCGGACACGAGGTCGACGCCGAGGCCGAGGACGGCGCCGTGCACGGCGGCGATGACGGGGAAGGGGCAGCGCTCGGGCGCGGAGATGGCGTGCTGGAAGGTGTGGATGTGTGTGTGGAGGCGGTGTGCGGTGCGGGCTGGGTCGGTGGGTGTGGGGGCGAGGGATTTAAGGCCTTGGACTGGTTGGGGCGGTTGGGGTTGGGTGAGAAGGGCGTCGAGTTTGGGAAGAACGCCAGGTTAGGGAAGTACGCCAAGTTTGAGAATACGGAAAAGGATAGGCGTGGGGACGTTGGTTACGCACGTGGATACATGCATGTATGCGTGCGGGCCGTATGTATGTATGCGTGAGGGCTGAATATATGTGTGTGGAGGGCTGCACTCACAGTCGATGCCCGCTGTGAATATGTTGGGCAGCGCGGACGAGATGACGACGGCGCGCACGTCTTCTTTGAGCGACGCGAGGTCGTCGAGAGTGGCGCCGTATTCTTGCCAGAATCTGAGTAGGTGTGGGTGGGGTGAGGTGTGGTGGGGAGGTGTCACGGTTGAGGTTCAAGTTCGAGTCAAAGGATGGGTCCAAGTTCGGGGTGAGTTCAAGTCAAAGGATGGGTTCAAGTCAAAGGATAGATTCAAGTTCAAGGACAGGTCCAAGTTCGAGGGTGGATTCAAGTTCAAGGATGGATTCGAATTCACGGATGGGCACGGTTCAGTTAAGTTGGGTGCACGGGGTGTCGAGTAGAGTAGAGTAGAGTAGAGTAGCGTTCGGTAGAGCAGAGCCGAGTATAGTATAGCATAGTTGAGCTGAATGTAGAGCGAAAGAGGACAGGAAAGAGACGCACTCTTCGCTGAACGCGTTCACGGGCGGCCTGTCCGACGATCACGTCCACCGTTGTTGTATCAGCATCATTGCATCAGACATCAGCATCATTGTATCAGGTATCAGCGTCGTTGCATCAGATATCAGCGTCGTTGCATCAGGTATCGGCAACACCACCCCCACCGAACACGAGGACGGGCTCACCTGTGCAGCTGCAAGTGCCGGACGTACGGCGAGCCTGGGGGCGTGGAGACGTTGATGAAGCCCATGGCGTTAACGTTGGGGTTGGGGTGCTGTACTGTCTACAGAGGTAGGCGGGAGGTAGAGCAAGCAGACAGCGACAACTGAAATGAAAGCCAACGAAGGGAGGAGAGGGCCGTGATTTAAGATTATGATAGCCGGCGGCTCTTGTTGTTGATCGTGATTCGGCCGGTTTTGGATAAGTACGTAATACGTAGCCGGGCCTAGCGTCATGTGCATGTGGAACTCAGACTCGACTTGTGACTTAGGCTCGCACTTGAAGTCAGTGAAAGATGGTTCAGAAGAGCCTTCGATCTCGTGTACATAACATACATACATCATACATACATTTTCTCCGTTTCCTTCTCCCTCTCCCTTGCCTTCTCGACGTTCCTGATAGCTATGAGATAGATGTACAAATGTGTGCGTGTGTGTCCTTCCTTTCCGTGCCTTCGCCCATCTTCCCCTGCGACGTGTTACTCCCAATTTTCGACGACGACGACAAACGTACTGCCAGCGCGCGCCTAGATCTGCGGGACCGGCGCGGAGAGGTTGATATGCACCGCCTTGACCGCCGTGTAGCTGCAAAGTAGCCCCATCAGCACCCACCCCCAACCGAAAAAACACGGCACTCACTTGGCCAGCGCATACTCGCCGAGCTCCCGCCCAATCCCGCTCGTCTTGAACCCGCCAAACGGCACGCGCGAGTCCAGCGAGTTCACGCAGTTGACCCACGCGGTGCCCGCCTTGAGCGCGTGCGCGGTATGTATCGCGCGGTTCAGGTCCTTCGTGAACACCGCCGCCGCCAATCCGTACTCGGTGTCGTTCGCCTGCTTGACGACCTCCTCGATCGACTGGCGGTGCGAGGACGGCGCGAGGGGGTTCGACGCGGAGGGGCCCGTTGTGAAGGGGATGACGACGCCGACGGGGCCGAAGATCTCCTCGCGGACGATGCGCATGGAGGGCGTGGTGTCGGTGAAGATGGTCGGCTGGATGAAGTAGCCGGACTGGCCGTGGCGCGCGCCGCCGGTGAGGCAGGTCGCGCCCTCGGAGATGCCGGATTCGATGTAGGACATGATGCGCTGGGGGTGGGTTAGAAGACGCGCGGACACGCCGCACGGGACTCACGTTGTACTGGATCTCAGACACCTGCGGGCCCTGGAAGGTATCGGACGCAAAGGGGTCGCCGACCTTGAGGGAGCGGGTCTTTTCTGTGAAGCGCTTGAGGAACTCGTCGTATATGTTCTCGTGCACGAATATGCGCGAGCCTGCACAGCAAGTCTGGCCGTGGTTCCAGCTGCAGCGAGGTTTCATCAGTGACTAGTAGCACACACACAACGCCGCGCCACGCACAAGATACCGTGGGCAGCCCAGGCCACCGCCAGATCGAGATCCGCATCATCAAAGATGATATTGGGGCTCTTCCCGCCGAGCTCGAGGGTGACGTTCTTGAGGTTGCTCTTCGCGGCGGCCTCCATGATCTTGCGGCCGACGAGGGTGCTGCCCGTGAACGCGACCTTTTCGATGTGCATATGCGAGGAGATGGCATTACCCACGGTGTTGCCGTAGCCGGTGAGGATGTTGATCACACCCTTTGGGAAGCCCGCCTCCTGGGCGAGATGGGCGACGCGGATGGCTGTGAGCGGTGTGAACTCGCTCGGCTTGAGGACGATCACGTTCCCGGTCGCGAGAGCCGGGCCGAGCTTCCACGAGAGCATGAGGAGGGGAAAGTTCCAGGGGATGATCTGGCCGACGACGCCGATGGGCTCGTGGCGGGTGTAGGCGAGCTTGGACTCGTCGGTCTCGATGGTCTGGCCGGTGATCTTGTCCGCCCAACCGGCGTAGTAGCGGATGCAGTCGATGGAGGCGGCGACGTCTGCGTTGCGTGCCCAGGTGAAGGTCTTGCCGTTGTCGAGGGCTTCGAGTGCGGCGAGTTCGTCTGCGTGCTCGGCCATGAGCTCGGCGAGGCGGGTCATGAGGATGGAGCGCTTGGACCCGGGGCAGTTGAGGCCCCACGTGGTGTCGAAGGCGGCCTGGGCAGCGACCACCGCCCTGTCCACGTCGGCCGCGGTGGCCTCGGCGATCCGCGTGAGCAGCTGGCCCGTCGCTGCACGCACGTGATGAGCAGGGTGTCATGTAGTCGTGGCTGCTACTTACACGGGTTGATCACACTGCGATCACCGCGTCAGTTAATGATCGTCGCTCTGATCGGCTGCACTCACTCGATCTCAGTCTTGTCGCTTCCATCTGTGAACTCGCCGTTGATGTAAATTCCCGTGTTAAACGACACTGTGCCCTTGAACACTGCGTCGAATTTGTGTGTGAATGTCGACGGCATCGTGGTTGTGAGTGAGTGAAATTGTGGTGTGGGTTAGGGGGAGCACCCTTGTTATATAGCAGCGGAGCGCCGTAGCCGTGGGCTGCATTAGTCACCCGATCGTCACCCGATCACCTGCACATGCTACTCTGGTCCGCACTCCGTTCTCACTCCCCTATTTTGGGTACTGTGTGCGTTGGAGATCTCATATTCCGACGCCTGATTTGCTTATCATGGCATAGTCTTCGCATTGAACCGAACAAGTGCGCATGATCGAAGCAGGCCCTGTACTATCCTGGATTCCCAAGCCCGCTCCCGCGCCAAGGTTCAGTATCCCTCGCCCAATCCAATTTCAATAATCAATAGATTACACTTTTCTCCCCTCCCTCGTTTCATTACAGCGTACCGTCCTCGGTTCGCCACAGCGCCGCCGCTTTCCCTCCCTCCTCAATTTCACAGCAACTTCCTGCTCGTTTCAGCGACTTCCTCCCCGTTTCAGTGACTTCCCCGTTTCATCACGGTGACCTCCTTTTTCATATTGGCTCCGCGGCGGAGATGTACAGCACTGCGTGTGCGTTGGATGTGGTATGATACGATACGATGGGTTGGATACGGCATATTGGAATGGAATAGAAGAGTAGTTGGATGCGTTGACGTATAGGTTGGTAGGTTTTGGTTGACGGTAGGTGTTGCGTTGGTACATGTAGGTGTATGCGTTGCGTTGTTGGCAGGTGTATGCGTTGCGTTGCGTTGCGTTGCGTTGGTGGGTGTTGCGTTGTGTCGGTGTGTATGCGTACGTGATGCATTGGTAGGTGGCAGTAGCCGTATTATACCAACACCACGGCGCGTCCAATACGAGCGAGGCGTGTCACGGCCAATATGAGTGAGGCGCGTCCAATACGGGTAACACGGCGCGTCCAATACGAGTAAGGCGCGTCACGACCAATACGAGTGACCGAGCGCAGAGACAACGTCGATAAGATACCAGGAGAGGGAGAGAGAGAGCAAAAAGCAAACAAGATCAGCACCCGCCAACTAAATCGAACAACACAGAACCGTGAAAACATGCAACGCGACATGTTCCCCCAACTGGAGCGGTATGCTCCCCGTATTTCCCAATATGCTCCCTGCATCTGGGGCAATGTGTTCCCTGCATCTGGGGAAATGTATCCCCGCATATGGGGTAATGTGTTCCTCGTATCTGGGGTAATGTATACCCGTACCTGGAGGCAACGACTCCCCGCATCTCGAAGCAACAGGTTCCCCGCGTTTCGAGCCACTTGATCCGTATCTCCAGGCAACAGGTTCCCCGCATCTGGAGGCACCATGCTCCCCGCATCTCTGCATCTGGAGGCAACACGTTCCGCATCTTCAAATACGGCGACATTCGCCTCGCCCTCGCAAAGTAACACGTTCCCCAAATTCGCACAAGACGCTCCGCACTCACCGTTATTCCCCCGCACAAACGCGTCCCCGTACGACCCCGTGCGGCGCCCGCCGACGTGCTCCTCCGTCTGCTCGAGCGCGATGTTCATGTAGCCGTCGAGGCAGGAGAGGATGCCTGTGGGTGTGTGGGG
>MU268057.1:3156-17439 GCA_021014935.1 Hygrophoropsis aurantiaca
TGAGAATTAGCTACTTCTGCAATAGGTAATCCTTCAGCTATTTGCTAAAGCAAGAAAATCTGACCGATTCTCCAGATTACAAGACTGATTCGCTCATACAGTCTTCGCTTCGGAACGAGCTGAGAGATGTTACTCAGATCATTGTCGCGCATCGTCTACAAACGATAATGGACGCAGACAAAATTGTAAGTATTGCGATATCTCTTCCCGTATACTGTCTGACTCGGGTCATTGTTTTGAAGGTGGTTCTTGACGCCGGCAAACTTGTAAGTGCTTTTTCACAATTTGACGCAATACCTGCTCACTAACTCGTTCAGGTGGAGTTCGGAAGCCCTGCTGAGTTACTGCAGAACGATAAAGGGATGTTTCGTGCACTTGTGGACGACAGCGGCGATAAAGACGCTCTCTATGAGATGGCAGCAGGGAAACTTTGAATTATTTTCTTTTTAAACTCTGAAACCCGAAGTTCATTGCATATTGATACCGCAGTAATCTGCTCCACACTGATATAATCTTATGCATTCATGGCGACGGCCAAGTCAAGTGCAGACGAACAGTACATCAGTCGTTGAGTCCATTGCCTCATGCCCCATCAGTCCCGATGCTAAACCGAGCTGCCGGGCGAACACATACGAACCTGCGGATGCGTTAGCGCCGTAATATGAAATTGCCGGCGGTCTTCAGCTCCCCAGTGACCGCAGTTGCAACTTATCACAGCTGAAATCAGGTCCATAGATCTCAATTTCTTCATTCATCCCCTTTGTTTGTCCTTGGAACACATCCAAAATAAACTTACATACACCATTACCCAGTAGAAGTGTAAGATCGCTGACCTGAGTTCCCAGCAAGTCCCCCGTTCATCTCACAGCATTGGCACACAAGATGGTTGGTAATCGCCAATTTATCACGGAGTCTGCAGAGGAGCAATGTTGAGTGCATCGTAGTAACTGGTAGCGGAGCGCGCTATCCCACCACACTTCGTTGATCCTCATTGGTAAGCTTCTGTTTGTACTTACTCCACCGTAAACAAGCGGTGAACGAAGGAATTGAGATTTGGTCTATCGACCTGATTTCAGTTGTAATGATATTCATTCCGAGCTACTTAGTGAAATTGACAAGCCCTTTCGGTGTTTCGATGGGATTATTGAATGACGGGACCAGAACTATCTACACGCTCTACATATACAACGTTGATGCGTCTTTAGAAATTGTTTGTGACCGATATGATGCCGGGCTAAGATTCCGGAGTTCAGTAAGTCTGCGCGATTGTCCGTGCCACTGACAGCGATCTGAATGTGTGCCAGCCCTGGGAACATATGTAAAATACTTATACCTCGCAATGTAGAGAAAGCCTTGGTCCATGAATGCCTCGTATATAGGGGCTTTGACTATATAAGGGTCTCGCGGGTACATAAGCGAATTGAGGCCTTGACAATGAGACCTGATCCAGCTGGCAGCAGAGCGATGCACGGCAAATTCCAGTGACGTTGGACATCGACCTTGGGCGCTCATGATACTAAAATACCATATGGTGACATCCGTGAAAGTAGTCGCTACGGAAGAGAATTGAAGGCCTATACACGCTATTTTCAAGTCCTAGGTGTTGTTGGTGAACTCATAACTGACATGACGAGCTCGAGAACGTCTGCATAGCCTAGTCATTCACGACGCGTTTTAAATTTTAAGGTACTGATATGGGTGGGCATCGCGTGCGAGAGACCTTGTATATCTTCATTTCCATTTCCACTTCCCTCGCTCTTATCAGCATTGGCATTGAGCTCATCGGCATTAGCGTTAAGCTCAGCCCACGCTGCCGTAGTCCACACGTCGAACTTGGGCTGTCCATCGGGGCTGTCTTTGGCAAACGCAAGCGACGCAGTGAGCAGCCGCTCGAGGATGCGCGTCGTATTCGCTTGCGCTGCGAAGCGGAGGCCGATGTACCTGACGAGAGAGGCAGAAGGCCGGAAATCGGTCGACTGCACCCTCGCTAGGTTCATCGCTCCCACCAGACGCAGACGAGAAAATTGGAATCCCCATTTCCCCTCTCTTTTCGAATCAATCCCCCGCTCAAGCTCCTGTCCGCGCTCTCACAAGCCTCGAACTCGGGCTGCGCAACGATTGGCCCGCCGAGTGCGACTGTGTACCGCTTCAGCTTGCGTACCGGTGTCGGGGAGACGCTGCCACGCATGTATGCAGGCATCGGGCGTGTATATGCGTATGTCAGGCTCTTGCGTTGCCAGCTGCGGGTTTGTGTGCAAGACGCCGGTCGGGCAAGTGCCAGTATCGACTTGATTGTGACCTTTCTCCCGCAAGAATTTGTCATTGGTCGCGGTGGTGTCCGCCCCGCTAAATGTGATGAAGTTGGTGTACTGGTAATTTGGCGTCAACGCAGACAGAAGAGCGGAAGGCAAAACAGGTGCTCCTTCAGCAACCTCATCTGTGGATCGACTCGGAGTATCGATCAAGTGTGAAATCACGTGGCGCTGACGTGGGCCACGTCGTTCTCAACCACTCAATTGCTCATTGAATCACTACGAAGACAACAACGTTCTGGTAAGTTCCTCAAGGCCTCAAACCATGTAAGTTACCCCCATTCTCATCAAAATCAAAACCCTTCGACCTCCTCCCAATCTGGCCCGCTCTTGGTCTCTCCCTTCCCGTCGCGCGTCTCGCTAAACCACCATTCCGTGAGGCCTTTATCACCTTCTCTTCCTCCCCGACGTCCCACCCGATTACTATTATCCATTGCGTGGGTTTTCAACCTGATATTTATTTGAAGAAAGTTATCGTCTTCCAGTGTAAGTGATTTCAGCTACCGTCTATATGAAAAGTTGCTAATTTTTGCACTCTTATTTCGGGTGGAGCACATGGCCAAACATCTGCTACCCGTGACGACGCCAACACAATTAATAAGGTCAGTCGTTCTCCGAATTCCGGATGTTGGGGCGGGGTATCATGGGTGATTCTGTGGGATAAACAGCCACAGCTGTGAACCCGGGAGCCAGTTGTGGCCTCTACGAAATAGTAGGCATGGTTGAAGTTGATGATATAGCAAGGTATAGTTTTGCTTTCCATGTCACGTTGGATCTTTCTCATTTGTGATCGCAGGGATGACGCACTGGGAATGCCAAAGACAAGGAGACGACGATGCAGTGAGCAGGTACGCGGAGCCTTGTCATCAACCATAGTACTATAACATATTGATCATTATTGGCCAAGTGTGGTACGAGCGTGGCATGTTCAACATCTAGTAAACCCTGCACAATTTGCTTCATATTGGCTTCAAATTACCCAAAAATTAGGTGGTATTTCTTGACGTCCAACGAGGCGGACCGACGCATAGCATCAAAGTCCGCAGAATACAGGTAATTGGGATAATATCGAGAAATCCGAGGTAATTACTAACTAGTTGTGACTACTTATTACTGCCTAATTATGGGGGAGGTTTTTCCTGACGAGAAATAAGGACTCTTTACGATGTGGGTTGGACATATCCGGTACATGACTGGTAAATAAACGGATGAGGCAAACCAAAAATACCTATGGATTCAGGTTCTACTGAAAAGGCACCCTAAAACGAAGCTCGTAGAACTTTTGCGAGTACGAACGACGGGTGGCGAAATTCATGCCCTCGATAGCCGCTTTCTGCTCCTGTTGGGTGCCGCGATGCGCAGCCTGATTCCCGTCGTTTCTACTCTCGCTGCTGTCGTCGAACAAAAAACGTAGTGCTTCTCGAGGAGGGCGGAATTGTTCTGGAACATGCTCTCGTTCGAAACCGGCTAGGATTCGCGAGATTTGGGTATCCCACTGTGGGGATGCAGGCGATCTGGCAAAAATTGCCCACATTGTTGTTCGAGGGTTGAGATGGAGAATTTGCGTCAAAATGTATTCTCGCGTGTCATCCAAGTGGGTACGAAGGTGGATCGGCATCAGAGCACCAATGGCCTATGATAGAATGTAGGTTATTCAAGTCGTCTTTGTTGCTACGGGGAAGTGCATCACAGTACTTACCTCCGAGTCTGTAAATTTTGCAGTTGTAGCCCCCAGTTAGGCTTCTAGCCCTTCGATCTTCCAGTGCTGCTTCCTATCCGTCTCCCTCAACTGTGATCGTCTGGTTTTGCCGTTCCATCTCCCGGCCCCGTTTTCCTATGTGTCTCACTCAACTCCTTGGTCGTCTGGTTCTGCTGTTCGATCTTCCGCTCCAGCTCCAGATTCTTCAAGTTAACTTCATCTCGCAATTTAGCAATAGCTTGCTGGATGCTCTGATGCATGTACTCCTCGGAAAGTCCGATGACACGGTTTCGTCGTGCTTGGTCCAGTGGGCGAAAAATAACCATCATGCCATTCGGACTGGCAGCGGATAGCTTGTCCTACGATATTTTTATATGAGTAGGTAGTTGAACACAGTGGACTTATGAGTCGACGATGATTTAGATACAGACCAAATGCAACGCGTACATCAGCTGAAACATAGCCCCTATCACGGTTCTCGTTCAACGTTCACATCCTCTCGTTCACCCGTTCAACATTGAACATTGAACGTTTGAATATTCAAAATCTACCATCGCACCATGACAAATAACATTCGGTCAGCAAAGTCAGCTGCCAAATGGACACAATACGAACTACATGCGTATAACATCGAATACCAGATCCAAAAATGCCACCGCCTTCTTCAATACTCCAGCTCTCCCTCAACCCACAGCCGATGAAGAGGTGCTCACAGCTGACTCCGTTGTCGATGCCCCAGTCAAGAAAGGCAACTGGAGACTTCTCGGGCACTTGTATTCTTCAATGAAAGTCCCGATTGGAGGAAGGGAATCAGCTACTGTGGATTTTGCGGTTGCACTCTTAGAGACCCTTGGATATGCCCAAGCTAGATGACTTGCTCGTGTGTACTCGGGTGAAGATGCAACTCTCAATCTGTGGAGAGTACAAGTATTCGAAGGTGAATGTTTGCATCATCGACACTAATAACGACAGCATCGTCCCGCCCATGCAAGACAAGTACATTACGGAAGCCGTGCCCCTGCTCCGCTTCCTTGACTAGTTGCGCATGCGATAGCTGCCTCCCAAATGAATAATGACAGTAAGGTGCGGGCAGGGCTTGCTCCTCTGGAGAGAAAGTGATATCGCGCAAGGCCATACCCGACATCAGTATGGCTGACACGTTACTCACTTTTGTCAAGGTTCCCGTCACCGCTGATCTCGCCGAACGCGTTCGTTGCGGAGAGTATCCCAGCACTCCTACCGTTGTTCACGGCCACATTCCTGAAATTCCAAGGCCCTTGCCACAAATTGAGGCTATGAAACCGTTGGATAACCGGCGCATTATATTTCAATGCTATGGGGCATTTGGGCAGTTTGTTGGTTAGTTGGTAAGTCCTGAATTGGAGAATTTACCTGTACCAGAACCAACTCCACCGTATATAGCATAAATGCAACGTTGGACACGGAAAGGAGCGCGTTGATGGTGAGGGCGCTCGATCGGCGGAAAGTATGCTCGCTTTTTCCGGTGGGATCGCACAGGTATAATCGTCAGCGCAAGGTTCAACTATTGCGACCAGCATGGTCTCCTCCTCGAGTTCTTCCGCCGATATTCACTCATGTCGCCGGCAGCTAGGGGACATGATCCCACTGTTCGCCTCGCAACACCTGAAGAAGTAGCAATTGCACAAGTCGCCCTCGCAGGGGAAGGTTACAAAGACCGCATTGACCCCAAGTATCCGACGAGAGCGATGGAGGTCTATGACGAGAACTTGGAATTAACGAGTACCTTCCTCGTCGGAAAACCTGAAGTCATGCCTTCGTCTCTAATCGGTCGTGCCACTAAGGCGTATATTGCCGTCGACACGAGTAACCACAAAGTGGTTTTCCTAAAGGATTGTTGGCGGGTATCGACTTCCGATATGGAGAAAGAGTGCGACACCGTGCGACAATTGAACGATGCGGCAGTGCCGAATGTACCACAACTGTTGTGTGGCGGCGACGTGGGAGGTACCAATGCGCAACCCACGGGGTCGTATAATCTCATCAAAGCGCCTTGGCGATGCGGGAATCGCAAGGTGACTCCCCATACGCACTATCGTCAGGTCGTTGACGTCGTTGGTAAAACTATTCATGGGGTCACGAGCTCAAGACAGCTTGTACAAGTCATTCTCGACGCACTTCAAGGTACAATTGCATCCATATTGCTTTGATACTTTCTAACCACACTGTATTGACACAGCGCACAGAGTTGCATTCGAGCAGTGCAAGATCCTGCATCGGGACGTCAGTGCTGGCAACATCCTTATCACCAGAGAGGGTCGAGGTTTGCTGAATGACTGGGATATGGCTAAACCTGTGGACACCGATGTTGCACGTCAGCCTGATCGAACGGTATGGAAGAACTTTCTTACTGTGGTACCGGTTTATAAAGTTGATTCTTAGGGCACTTGGCTTTTCCTATCAACACGCATGCTTCAAAATCCGAACAAAATCCATGAGATTCAGGACGATATGGAATCATTTGTACACGTTTTTATCTACATTGCTTTGGTCTACACTCCCCTCGAGATGGTCGGCGGCATTCGCCTCGATGATCTCATCCGCAAGATATATCACCAGGCGTTTAGACAAGCAGACGGTACATACACTGGTGGTGACGCGAAAAATTCAAGTTTACATGGGGAGTGGGTCCCACAACAGGTGGTCTTCGAATGCGAACCGATACAATTCCTGGTCCATCAACTGGTGTGCTATTGCCGTGATTGGCTCCTGCATTGCGAATCCCAAGCCCCTACTATCGCGCAATCCGTCAAGAACTTGCCTCTCGGCCGCTTGGGGGGAGGCCCGGTCCTGGCGGGTCCACCGAAGGTCCAGACCGAACTCTATTTCGAGAATCATAAAGCGATGGATGACCTTCTCACATGGGTTCTTACCTGGCCTCAAGGACATTGGCCTAATGCTGAGAAAATAGAAAAGAAATTGTTGGATCTCAAAGGCCAAAAGTTACTCGAAGTTCCTTCAGCAAATTCACAATCATCGAAACGTGGCCGGGATGCAGCCGGTGGTGAGTTGGAAATCTCAGGGCCTACGAAGCGTTCCAGAGAGTCGTCGCCAAGAAACAACGTGTAGGTGTCATTAAATTTGTGGGGTGTGCACGAATTAAGGGTTGAGGCATGAATGTACAACACATATCTTGTTACCATTCATCTCTGATTGTTTCCAAGTTGTATCTATCAATTGTAACACTATTTGCCAGCTGCATAAAAGAATAGACTTATATTTCCGCTCGGTCGCGCAGGTCCTCGTGGATTTCTTCTGTGAACATGATTCACGCTTGTCTTCCAGATTATACCTGCTATGGATGACGCAAGGGGATGAACAAACACCTCCTAGTAACCGTCTTACGTATTATAGAGACTGCATTCACTGCATTCACTGCTATTCACCAGTAAGATCTATTCCGCTACTACTGGATCCTAAACATCCACCGGCAACGACGACTCGGAGGTTTATGACGAAAACGTTCCTTTCTTGTCCCAAGCCTGAAGTTTGAATTCAAGCTTTCGCCTCCGAGTCTTGTCGATTCAAGTCGCGCGAACAAAGCTTGTATACATGCTCTCTGTTGTCGGCGAACAAAAAACGTAGTGCTTCTCGAGAAGGGCGGAATTGTTCTGGAACATGCTCTCGTTCGAAACCGGCTAGGATTCGCGCGATTTGGGTGTCCCACTGTGGGGATGCAGGCGATCTGGCAAAAATTGCCCACGTTGTTGCTCGGGGGTTGAGATGGAGAATTTGCGTCAAAATGTATTCTCGCGTGTCATCCAGGTGGGTACGAAGGTGGATCGGCATCAGAGCACCAATGGACTATGATAGAATGTAGGTTATTCAAGTCGTCTTTGTTGCTACGGGGGAAGTGCGTCACAGTACTTACCTCTGTCAATTTTGCAGTTGTAGCCCCCAGTTGGGCTTCTAGCCCTTCGATCTTTCGGTGCTGCTTCCTATCCGTCTCCCTCAACTCCCTGATCGCCTGGTTTTGCTGTTCCATCTCCCGGCCCCGTTTCCTATATGTCTCACTCAACTCCCCGACCGTCTGGTTCTGCTGTTCGATCTTCTGGTTCTGCTGTTCGATCTTCTGGTTCTGCTGTTTGAGCTTCTGGTTCTGCTGTTTGATCTTCTGGTTCTGCTGTTCGATCTTCCGCTCCAGCTCTAGGTTCTTCAAGTTAACTTCATCTCGCAATTTAGCAATAGCTTGCTGAATGCTCTGATGCATGTACTCCTCCGAAACTCCGATGACACGGTTTTGTCGCGCTTGGTCCACTGGGCGGAAAATAACCATCATGCATGCGGACTGGCAGCGGATAGCTTGTCCTCGCCGTGGCCGGCTTTCAATGCGCTTCAATTCCCTCGATAAAAAATGATATGAAGAAATACTGACTCTTTGGGAAGCTGTGGTGCTTTATGTCGTGGGTGGAGGGGCTTCCTCTGACAGCTTGGTGACATTGGCAGCCACTTTCTCCGCCACAGCGCGGGTGGCCTCTGCAACTGTGAAGATTCCGGTTTAAGCTAATAGTTACCCCTTTAACGTGCAGATCCGCGTACACAGCCGCGACACTCGTACTTCTTCTGTGAAAGACATGTCTCGGACGGTATTGATCGATGAGATGGGGAATATGACACTGGATTCGAGCCATACTGTCCAGTCAGCCGCATGAAAACTGCAGCATACTACATCGTGACGTCAGCCTTGCTGGCAATATTCTTGTTACCAGAGGTGGTGGGATCCAGCTGGCGGTGTCCCGGACATGTCAGAGAAGGAAGGTTCCAGATCAGCACCGCGGAAAGTACTTACCACATGTGGAGTTACGATGCGTATACATGTCGTATTATCAGACTTTATATTTCCGCTTGAAGCCGAATGATCAGTATGTTTGCATCGCTGTCTTCCACTGCATGAAGCGCACGATCGAGACAAGTTGGCTGGAACGGTATTAACATTATGGTATGATGCATATACAAATTAGTAGGTCAACCCACACTACCATCCATCCATCTACAGCCATGAAGCTTTCAAGCACCAACCGCTAACCACTAAACCGCCAACTATGAACTATCAATTTCTACATCCACTAATCATCCAGGACATCAACTTCTCCCTCCCTCCTTAATTCAATCATGGTATCCCCTTCGTCAATCAGATCCCCCTTATATCCTTGATTTCCTGCTTCCATTCTTCACAACAAACACACCTCTCCCCCAAACCCTCAAACCAAATACTTCTCCCAAAACCCCTCCGTCCCATTCGTGCGCGCCGCCCAGTCCTCGATACCGAGCAGTGTTAGCACGAGGTTATACAACTCCACGTTGTCGAAGCCGGATATCATCGCTTGATCGTCGGTGCCGGTGGGTATCTTCGCATGGTCGCCGGCGGGTATCTTCGCTTGATCGTCGGCAGGTATCATCACTAGATCGCCGGCAGGTACCTTCGCTTGATCGTCGGCAGGTATCATTGCTAAGTCCCCGACAGGTATCTTCACCAAGTCGCCGACCGCGTCCTTGTTCGCGGCCTCCCACAGCGGCCGCTGGGCGGGATGGGTGAATATATCCCCAGTCCTCGTATCCATTCCTTTGCCCCCCACACCTTTACTCTTTGCAGCCAAAGCAGCACGCGCGCCTACCGAGAACGGGCCATGCGCGACGAATATAGCGCGCATGCTCGGGTCGTTGTTGTCGTAGCCGTGGTTCTGCATGAGCAGGCGTGTTAGTATGAGGACAAAATGAGCGGGGTCAGTGATAAGATGGGTGAGTCGATGGGAAGGGGAGACAACGAGGAAACATTAAAGATAAAACAAAGTCGATGGAAAATGGGTTGGTAGGAAAGAAATCCTCCCTCAGCCATCCAAAAGAACCACTCAAAAGCACCACTCAAATCCGACGAAACACGAAGAGAAAAGAGCTTTCATAAAATCACTAACCCCAGGCGTCATCCCCTGCTTCCCATCCGCACGCGTCGTGAGCGCGTACCCCATACGCGGGATGACCCACAACGGCGAGATGCGCACGTGCGACGAGAAGTGGTACCGGGTAGGCATCGCGTGCGAGAGGGCCTGTGTATTTCCATTTCCATTTCCATTTCCACCTCCCTCGCTCTCATCAGCATCGGCGTTGAGCTCGTCGGCATTAGCGTTGAGCTCGTCGGCATCGGCGCTGAGCTCGTCGACATTAGCGTTGAGCTCATCCCACGCCGCCGCGGTCCACACGTCGAACTTGGGCTGTCCATCGGGCGTGTCCTTGGCAGACGCAAGCGACGCGGCGAGTAGCCGCTCGAGGATGCGTGTGGTGTTCGCTTGCGGGGCGAAGCGGAGGCCGATGGCAGGGTAGCCTGTGGTGTGGTGTGGCGCGAAGCGTCGGGGTATGATGTGGTGGTGTGGTCGAGTTCCAGGGATCAGCCCATTCGGACGGAGGATGACCGAGGAGGTAGAACGACATTTTACACAATAAGCCGCGATAATCGCATATCCAGAGCAGCACTCACCGTCCCGGTGCGTGACCATATCCCACCCGGCGTTCTTGTTCTCCGCCTCCTCTGTGCCGCCACCTAGCACATCCGGCCCATCCAGCACCACCCACTCAACGTGCCCCTTGCGTGTGTCCGTATCCGCCATCCCATGGTCGCTTACGAACACAACGTCTACGATGCGGCTCAGGTTGCGCGCGGCGAGCGCGTGGGTGAGCGAGCTCGTGAAGATGTCTATGTCGTGGAGAGTTGCCTGATGGAAGGTCCACAAGCATCAAGCGGAAATGGAGAGGGAGACGGATGAGAAGCGGGTAGGGTTGTGCAAGCGCCGAGGATAGGGACGGAAAGAAGCACAAGCACCGGGACGGAAAGAAACACAAACGTCGATATCAACATCAGCATCAGCATAAATCCTGCACAAAAACAGACGGAACAAAAAATGACACGTACATTGACACGCGCCGACCCCGGGCCTGTTGCGTGCCCGGCTTGGTCAAGCGAGGGCTCGTATGCTGCGATGCGTGGATATATGCGTGCGTTCATGGGAGGAGGCGAGCGTATGCGTGAGGGCGGGAAGGTGAATATGTGTATATGATGGGTGTCGGAGTGGGTGTACGCGCGGAAGTGGGTGAATGTATATGTGGTATATGCGGGCGCGACGAGCGAAAACCAGAATAAGGTTGTATATGGTGACAGAGCCGAGTCATATATGCGTTATTGACGTGGCATGCAATATTTCGTGAAGTACAAGGATAAAATCAAGTCAAGTCAGTATCATCATAAACATACGAGTTATTACACCCGTAAACAGAGACGCTCAAACAACCTCCTTCAAAATGACAGACCTCGAATGGATAAACCGTACTCAAAACGCACACCCCAAAAACCCGAAAAAAGCGGAATAAAAATTTAAAACAGACCACTCACCGAGCAACAACTGTGGGCGCTCCTCGAACGGGAGATCGATCCATGCGAGGAGCTGGTCGAGCTTGTTCGAGAGGGGAACGCGGTCCTGTTTGGGAGGTAGTGAGTACTCAGATGTGAAATATCACGTGATGAGTGTAGCACGTGATATTACAAGTGAGACAAGGGTGACCACAAGACGATACGCGATGTGACGCGACGTTTTTGTAAAACCAGACACAATATCAACGTGAAATACGCCTCGACGAGACTGGGGACGAAATATCCCACAACGGACAGGAACTTCGCAACGAACACCAGCCATTCCACGATGAAACATGCAACTCACCTTCCACGAAACATGATACGTCGACGAGGCACCTGACTGGGTGTGTGGTGGGCCAGGCCTATGCGGGTGAGTTGTACAAGGAGGAAAGCGCGGAAAGATGGTTGAGAGAGTCAGATAAATGCACAAGTGGGGGTTGCATTAGTTAGCGGCGGATAAACGGAAAGGTCAGGACACCATTTGGATAGCATAGCAGGCGGCAAAAACGGAATGGATAAAAAAGAATGGTTATTGGGGATAATACAAGAAAAGAGAAAAAAGCCGGCAGTGATCAAAAGTGGTGTTGTAAAAGGGCAGCAACAGGATCCACCGCCGACATGCAGGGTTGATGGTCAGCAACCGGCCAGGTGGGTTGGAGTTTATCATCCAAAAAAAGCGAGAAGGAAGTCGTACCGCCCAAAAACCGAAATTATAATACGGAAAGAACTGACGCACCACATGAGATTAGCGGTCTTGACCCCCGCGCGTTCTGCAGTCTCCCACATCTGCATAACCGCCACATATGAATTCGAGGACGAACACACGCATATATGGGCATAAAAAGGAAGGAGTATGAGGTTACAAAAGAACATGGTCAGCACTATATAAGGATGTGAGTGTCGCTGAACGCACTGGTTCGCCTTCCCACCAATGGGCCTGCGCAGCAGACTCTGCGACGTTATAGTGGAACGTATCGTTCGAAACGGGGTCGTAGAAGGTGTTGCCGATGACGCCATGGGATTCCGCATACAGACCAGTCCTGTAAGACAGAATCGGTAAATCCTACATACACAACGTATTCCACATGCACATGCACGCACATCAAAGTCCAGTGATTAGGAAACGTCAGCGTCGGGAAGATGGGGCGCATATACTCTGCGCGTATGCCAGTGTCGCGTGCTGCAAGGTGGGTAAGATGTGGCGTGAATCCGCGGTCGAGATAGTCTGCACGTAGACCATCAATAGAGACGAGAAGCACTGTACGCCGGAATGCGTGCGTGCCGTTGCTAAACAGTGTATCTCGGTCGTAGTGCGTGTCGTGGTTGTGGTACGCAGTATGGACGTTTGTTAGTTGGGGAACGGCATTGGGTATCAGTAACAACGGCAAGGAGAGCACAGCGAGACACACGACGAGCACGAATGCTGGACGTCGTGAGCGACGATGAGCTGCTCGCTGTTGCTCCTTGTCGTCGTTGTAGTTCATCGCAGGTGACTAGTACTTTCGTGGCTGTGCACTACAGCCAATTCGCTTATGTACCCGCGAGACCCTTATATGGTCAAAGCCCCTATACTCAAGCTGCCCACACACATTTTGAGGCTTTCTCTGCATTCCGATCTATTACTATAAGTATTTTACATATGTTCCCAGGGCTGGCGCACATTCAGCTCACTATCAGTGGCACAGATAATCGCGCAGACTTAATGAACTCCAGAATCCCAGCCCGGCGTCGTATCGGTCACTCAAACAATTTCTAAATGTGTAGAGCATGTAGATAACTCTGATCCCGTCATTCAATAATCCCATCGGAACACCGAAAAAGCTGGTCAATCGCACTATCTTGGAATGAGTATCGTCATCAAGTTGCAATTTCGGTCGCCAGGGAGCCGAAGATCGCTGGTAACTTCAAATTACGGCGCTGCAGGCTCGTATGTGTTCGCCCGGCAGCTCGGTTTACATCGGGACTGATGGGGCATGGTGCAATGGACCCAACAACTGATGTGCAGTTCGTTCATCTGCACTTGACTTGGCCGTCGCCATGAACGCATAAGCTTATATCAGTGTGAAAGAGATTACTGCGGTATCAATATACAATGAACTTCGGGTTTCAGAGTTTAAAAAGAAAATAATTCAAAGTTTCCCTGCTGCCATCTCATAGAGAGCGTCTTTATCGCCGCTGTCGTCCACAAGTGCGCGTAACATCCCTTTATCGTTCTTCAGTAGCTCAGCAGGGCTTCCGAACTCCACCTGAACAAGTTAGTGAGCAAGTATTGCGTCAATCTGTGCAAAAGCACTTACAAGTTTGCCGGCGTCAAGAACCATCTTCAACATGATCATCAGACAGCTTAGAGGAAGAACGGTTACAGCACTCACGATTTTGTCTGCGTCCATTATCGTTTGCAAACGATGCGCAACAATGATCTGCGTTACATCTTTGAGTTCGTTCCGAAGCGAAGATTGAATGAGAGTATCAGTCTTGTAATCTGGAAAATCCGTCAGATTTTCTTGCTTTAGCAAATAGCTAAAGGATTACCTATCGCAGAAGTGGCTGATTCTCAAGGTCAGTTTGCAAAGATCTGAGAATTGGGCGACATATACGAACCTTCGTCCAAGATTAACAGTTTACTCCCGCGCACCATGGCCCGAGCGAGAGCCAAAATTTGTCGCTGGCCAACCGATAAGTTGCCTCCCCCACTAGCTATATCACTCTCTAGCGTCAGTCTACCACTATCGTCATCGTCATGCAACTCGAAGAGCCCCGCTGACCGCAACGCATTGTTCAGCGTTGCATCGTCGTGTTGATCGAAAGGATCCAGATTTTGGCGAAGAGTT
>MU268058.1:0-17384 GCA_021014935.1 Hygrophoropsis aurantiaca
ATCTTGATCAGGACGTCGCCACCCTCGACAACTCCCTCGAACTCCGCACAGCGGAGGGGCGAACCGTCCTGATAGGGCGCGGCTTTCGTCAAATGGTGAAGACCCAGGTCTTGAGTATCCCCGTTTCCCCGCATGATAATGTGCGGCCGTTGCAGGATAGTACATACAGCCTGCTCACACGTGCGCGATATGCATCCCAGATCAATAAGGGAGGAGATACTCCCGATCTGCGCCGCGATATGCGTCCATAGTTCGAGGGGCAATCTCTCAGCAGCGGATCTATACGAGGGCGCAGTACGGGCCACTGTACCGATAGAATCCTGGTCTTGTAGCTGCCCGGCATTGCTCTTCCTGTCGGAACGATAATATTCCAGATTGTATAGCTGATCTGATGACACTAATAGTGGATGTGATATGAATCCCCGTGGCAATCTGTAGGTCATAGGGGAAACGCACATAAATGTGCCTCTTGCGAGATTCCACCGCAGTGCGCGCTGCATCATGTCTGGATCAGGCAGACCAAATAGAAGGAAGACAGTCGTTCCTTCTATATAATACGAGAGCGTGCGCTGGGGGCCAGTGCACCATATTTGATACGATCGCCGCACGAATTATCAACGTCATGACAAGGAAACAACTAATAGTATCACGAACGAAGAGGCCGCCTCCGAAGTAACATACGGACCGCTCTCAGCCGCTGGTAATTGAAGTTAACTGAGGGTGTATATATTCAATGATTGTCAAGTTTAACGAAGAAACATTTGTTTCACCAAGGAAAACGTACTGATTTACAGTTGAAAACGGAGCACATGTTTATGTATCGAGGGCCGTTGAAGATTGAACTGCCCAGATTATGACCATGCCATATATCAAGAAGTGGAAGATGTATAGGACGCGGACGAGGGCGAGGGCGAGCCAGACGCTGATGGAGAAGGCGATGGCGGGGGCGTCGTCACTAAAAACGTCATTCTCGGGCCCGGCCTGTACTCATATTTCCCGATCTCCTCGTCCGAAACATCATCCGGGTAATAAAGCGGATACACGAAATATGAATCGGACTGGTGACCATACAAGCCAGTGAAAATCTGGAACTCTGCTTCCTCGGTGACTGCGCCGAACTCTGCATAGCGGAGGTCTTTGTCCTCATTGTGGGGCGTGGCTTTTGTCAGACGGTAGAGGCCGAGATCATGTGTTTCGTCTTTTCCCTGGATGACAATGTGCGGGTGCTGCATAACTGTGCATACCGCGTGCTCACATATGCGCGACACCATTCCGAGATTAATAAGAGAGGATATATCCCCGACAAGCGATGCGATTTGCGTCCATATCTCGAGCGGCAGTCTCTCCGCAGCGGATTTATATGAGGAAGTGGTACGGACCACTGCACTGACAGGATCATGATCCTGGAGTTGCCCAGTACTGACCCTCGTGTCAGCTCGATGATCGTCCAGTCTGAATGCGTCATATGGTATGTTTAACCCTCTTGGTAATCTATAAGTCATAGGGGAAACGACCCAGAATGTGTCTCGCCCGCAGTCCCACCATAGCGCGCGCTGCATCAGATCCGGATCAGGCCGATTGCCCAAACGTGCGAGAGCGGTGATGCCTGGCGTAGAGGGTGAGGTGGCAAAGAAAGAGGGGACGAACTGGAGTGCGGGGGTGTGCTGGAAGGATACTGCGCCGTTGTTTGCCTTCAATACACGCACGATGGCGCAGTGGTTGACCGAGAACGCCACGCCAAAGAGGACGTTGGGCCTCTTTTCCTCCTTCTCCTCGTCGTTGACACAGACTGCTACGATCCGCAGGACAGCTGCTTGGAGCGCTATCGCGTCGTCGAGATGCGTCGTCACATGAACGACGACATCCCTGCGAACCCAGGTGAAGTCCATGCGCTTGTCGTGTTGGTTATGCCGCTGAGGGAATATCTGGAGTACGAACGGGAAATTGACCATCGAGAACGCCATTCGCCAAGTGTCGTCCGAAATCTGGTTTGGTCCCGCGAATGACTCATATTCACGCACGAGCGCAGCGATGTACCCGTCGCTGAGGTATTTAGCAATAACAACTTCAAAGAGGCGCGCGCGGGTGGATTCTCGGTCCGAGAGCTGCATGGGCACCCCGAGAATATCGTGCACTGGAAGTTCGACACCAGCAATATCAGGAATGCGCGCGCGGAGTGGAGCGAGGTCAATGACAGGCGGTGCAGCTTTCCACGAGTATAAGTACTTCTTCGGGCATTTCTGACGAGGACATGGGTTCCCAAAGCTATCCTCTGCAATACCATGCCGGAATTCTCTGTCACTGGGCAGGTTATCAAGCCGATAAAACGGCTGGCCCTGGAAATGGAACACATTCCGGTCATAGTCGACCTCGCACATGTAATCCGTGGAGATGGTTGACATCCGTGGCCGCGTCTTGGCGACGCCGAGATGACGCCCTTTCGTGTATATTTTAACCTCGAGGTGACCGTCTAAAACACTGTGTATAAACCTGAAATCACCGCTGCGTGCGAGGCCTAGCATCTCAAAACCTATTGATGAGCCTGCTGGATGTATGTCGTTGGCTGCAAAGTAGACGCCTTTGTAGCGGTACACCTTCGTACCAAAATTACTACCCGAGTCATCCATAGTTCAGTTGCAAGTTCGAAGACAAGACACCCCTGTGCGGTGGCACGTAGCGGCAATTGCCGAGTTACCACGTATCACGAACGACTCCGAGTCTTGTTCCAATTTTTTACTTTATTTTCACTCATACTTATCAGAGGCAGTTCACCCATACAAACTGTAACATACATGCTATCGCACGTCGACCGCTACCCGCTAGAATTCACGACACCACTTCTCCTCTGAAGTACGCACGCGTGAGGTCCACTTTTCATACCATCGCTATCACTGTCGGCTCTGCGACGAGCCTGGTCCCGACAACCCGCAAAGTTGGTAGTCACCTCGCCCACCGTTGCATAGCGATACTTCCATCTCCGAGTCGACTGAATGTGCGGTGCGTAACTGGTCCTTCTATGTATGTCATGCATGTATTTTTCGTTCAGGACTGTGTGATTGCCATTGACAGTGAGTCAGTGTCGGAATATGTCAGAAATGTGACGAGGATCGAATGGTGGGAATTGGGAATTGGGATATCAGGTTCGGAGACTCACCAGGAAACGGCACATGCGACAACTCCCCATCCTCATCCTCTTCATCGTCGGAATTAGAGTCCGAATGCAAATCTAGTCGATCCATTTTCAGGTGCTCATCCTTGCGTCCATACCTAAAACCGGCACCGTCGTTGAATTTTCCACCGGGTTGACGATAGTGAGCTCGTTGCGCTCCATGTTTTCCATGTGCATGTGTATATGCGGATATTCCCATCTCTTCTCTTCGGGTACTCGTTCTCGCAGCCTCCCGGGTACTCGCCGACACCCGCACAGCCCCTGCGGTATTCATCCTTGCAGGCCACGGTCTCTTTTCGTGGCCCGCAGTTGTTGTAGTCCGTGAAGGAGGACGAAGACGTGATCCATCTCTATCTCCATCATAATCGCAGTTGTCGTAACTGTAGCCTTCATCGCCATCGTATTCGCTGCCGTATTCGTACTGGGCATCGCCGTTGTAATCATATCTGACTTCGTGATCGAAGCGGCCACGCGCTGGGGCTGGGGTTGACGTCGAGTTGCCGCTCCAGTTGTTCACAGGATGGGTATCCTGATGGTGCACTCCCCGGGTCGCCCTTTCCATTGGGTCGTAGCTAGGATTGCGCCCACGGGCCTTCCGATCCGCGTCCCAGCTCACCCGATCACTATCGTACTCCTGCTCCCTTTCTCTCTAGAATCACACCGACCAAATAACAAAATTAATACACATAACCACCAATGCGCACAATAAAAAGACAACCGCTCACCACTTCTCCTCCCAACCTCCCACCGCCCCCCGCCCGCGCCCCCACCTTCCTCATCTCCAGCTCTTCCATCTTCCTCACCTCCAGCTCCTTAATTTCCGCGCACTTCCCCCGATGCTTCACCCACAGCCCCGGATAATACCGCGACCGCTTATCGAGGCGGATTACCCGGCGGCACGCGACACACCGCACGGAGGACGGCTGCACGTCGGCCGTGTACGCGTCGGCTTCGAGGAGGCGGCGCCGCTCGTGTTCTGTTAGCCGGGATTTGGAGTGAAGGGCGGATTCTGGCTGGCGCTCGTGTTGACGTACTGGGGACTTGGTTTGGGGTGTTTGGGACATGAAGCGGTAGGGTTTGGATGTGGATGCGGATGTGGTAGTGTTGGTAGTGTATGTGGTAGTTGTGGTGATGGTCGTAGAGGCAGGGGATGCGGAGGAGATGGAGACGTGGATCCAGGTGTTGGTGTTCCCGTCTGGTGCTACTGGAGACGGGGTTGGATGCGGGTGCGTTTGCGAATCCACCCTTGATCGTGATCGCGACTGCGGCTCTGATGCAGATTGAACGAGAATACCCTCGTCCGCGTCCACATCAGAACTGCGGCTGCTGGTACTCGAACACTCACTACGCGTCCCCACTTCCGCGTCCGCGCTACGAACGCCCAGCCCAAGCCGATGCACGCTCCCTGGACACGCGTTCCAATAATGGCTGTCGACTAACGCGCTCACTTCGTTCCATGGCGCGCCGGCGGGGTAGGTGAGTTGCGCGCTGCAGCGGCCGCACGGGTGTGTTTGGGTGCGGGTTTTGTTTTTGTTTTTTGTTTGGGTAGGGATGTGGGTATTCGATCGGGCGTCGGCCGCTATGGTTGGTGGCATTGATATTTGCTAGGTGTGCGATGCGTTATCGTTATCGCCCTGTTCCTTTCCTGCTCGCCACTCGAGAGACAAAAAGAGCAGGAGGGGTGATTCGAGGGTATTATATATCGAAGATGAAGCGCCACCGTTGGATCGGGCTTGGGCTTTTAAAGGTATACCGTCCAGTCCTGGTCCTCCCTTCCTCGTTGCCCTTTCTTTTCTTTGTGGTGCGTGCGGTGTCACATCACCTTTCTTCCCTTCCTTCCATTTCAATCTGAGGTGGCACATGGTCCACTCGCGGAGCTGTCGCAGTGTTTGAAATCAGCGATATCGACATCATGTATGCAGCGTGTGTATAGGTTTGCGCCCGAGGCTAGCTCCTATTGTTCTACACAGTCTCTTTGTTCTCTTTGTCTCTGTTGTTCCCGAGGTCCGAGACACGGGGTTGGATTAGCTTTAGGGTTTATGCCGGATGAGAATTTGTGGTTCCTTACACCAGTGTTGACGGATCCACGAGCACTGACAGCGGCACTGACAGTGATGGTTGCAATGACGAACCTGGGTGCGCGCGGACTAGACAAATGCGATTTTATCCCATCGCCCTGTCTGCGCTGCGATATCCTCGACGTATACCAAGAGCGAATCTTGCCCCTAAACCCTAATTTCGAGGATTGAAACTATCCTAATATAAGTCAGATCGGGTACCGTATGTTACGTTGGAGGGACTCTGAGATTATCGAAAAATGAAACCGCACCAGTGATGCTATCGAAGGTTGAGCTGATGGTAGCGGATAAAGAAGGTTGGTTCTAGGTTTGGGTGTTTACGATCATCATGCCCCGAACTTCAATTGACATCAACTGGTTGAAATGAGTTCGAGCGCATGGAAATGCATCCATTTGAGGATCTCCAGCTTACTCTTGTTGTCCCTTAAGATAAGGTCCAGCACTTCATGGAGTTTTGCGGGACTTGGTTAGATACGTTCTCGATAGGAAGCGAATTCCGAATTTGACGAGTCAAAAATAAGAGCAACGAAATTGAGGAAGGATAGACGGCTACCCCGAAGGATCTCTAGAACCTTGTGAACACGCCGTGTTGGTCCCATGCGCTTTTTCGTAGGAGCAGTGGAGCCTGAGTACGAAGATTCATGTGAGATCGAACTTGAGGTGGGATTCAGGCAAAAGACACCAGAACCGAAAGAGCGATCAGAATTCAACGAGGAAAATGCGTCTTCTGGTGTGATAATAAAGGTATTAGTTTTCATCGTATGGATTCCAGAGCTGGATGTCGAGTTACACGATGTTCGGAGGGTGCATTCCAGTAGTAGTGATCGATAGAGAGGTGGAATTGCACGGTGGGAAGCTCAGAGTGAGTTCCATGATATATATCGGTCCAAAGTACTGATTGTGTTGTTCGTTCAATGTTCAGGAAGACCGGACGAATGCTGCTGAACAGCCTTAAAGGCTGAGGAATGGCCTTGGGATGCACTGCAAGTGGAGGTCCCAATTAGGATGAAAACGCGTCCCAACCATTTGCGCTGCCCCTAAATTCAAACTCAGATTTACCAGACCGTCTATCGAGTGCTTGCCTCATACTAGACGGTCTCAGACACTCAGTCTCTAGACTACGAACCAACCGCAGGCTGCCAAATTCGCTGGCGTTTCCTCCCACCGTTGCAGCCTTGTTACCTTCAAGAAACCAATACACTTGCAGTGATTGACAACCAAGGTAGTTGGTTTTCTCGACGTTGTTGAAGTGACGTTTGAATTAAATTGACTTTACCTTTAACTCATGCTCGACATTCAGGCATCTGTATATCATGGGGAGCAGTAGACACTACGACAATATTATTTGCGCCACCATCAAAGTCCTCGAACACGAAGTACTTGAACTCGAAAAACAAGAGGGCGACCTTATTGCACGACTTCGCCTCCTCCAGGACTCAATCGTTCGCAAACGCGTGCGAACTAAAAACCTGAAAAACTCGCTAGTTTCGGTTAATCGTCTCCCAAATGAGATCTTGCTCATGTTTTTCAGGCATGCAGTGCAAGATTGGGTCAACACAAATGATGCAGAGGAAGCGCCCGAGCGGTCAATCATGACATGCGATGCCAACGAATTTATCCCACCTTGTACGCCTGCGTTTGCTCTCTCACATGTCTCCCATCACTGGAGACAGCTCGCGATCACCACACCATCCCTCTGGACCAACCTCGTCATCACCCAAAATTTCGAACGTCACATGGACATCTTTCGAGATTTTCTCCGCCGAGCGAACGGCATGCCTATCTCGGTGGATTTTTATGCTTTCCCTTTCACCCAACCGCCGTTGAGCCGCGCCTCGATGTTATTGATGGAAGCCATCTTGCTGCTCACACGTTCACAAAAGATCAATGCCCTCACTTCTCTCAGTTCTCCGTCGGTTATTTCATATCTGATCTCTCGGATAGTACAACCGACTACTATAAATCAATCGAATCCCCCTTTAACCGCACTCAGTTGCCTGACTACATTGGGCCTCCTCGACTTTTACCACCAGTCTGAGAGCGAGGGCGGGTTCACTTTCCGAAGTATAAAGCGACTCTTATCCTCAACACCACAGCTCAAAACGCTTCAACTGGAGCTCCGTAAAACAATCACTGATGCAGACACTGCAGATAAAACCACCATCACCCTTCCAATGCTCGAAAACCTGACTTTAATATGCGCAAATCATGCTATTTGCGAACTCCTTCCCTCGCTATATGCCCCAAATGTCCGAGTACTCAAACTCCTGGAATGGGACGAATGGGACTTCGCTGGGGGTGATGTCACGGAACTTCTGTTCGTCAACAGTGGAAGCGACTCCGGTTTGAGCTTGATGGTGCCCAGGTTTCCTCTGGTACAAGACCTCACGTTGTGGGTGGACAATGGCTGTGATCTCATGACCACATGTTTCATCCGTGCATTCCCACGAGTCACACACCTGATAGTGCGCAGCCCAACTCAGACCCTGTTCTCCGACGAGACCAATGGTCTTAGCTCACCTGCAACTCCGACGTTTCAGTACTTGCAGCATGTCACCTTTGACTTCAACTGTGAAGTCAGCGAACACGTGGATTTTCAGGATGAATTTACGTGGCTGCGGAGGCTGGAGGGTCAACTGGGTCGTCCGTTACTGATTTCTGTTTTTGACCGTTCCACCAAGCCCTCAAATTCAGTTTTATTTCCATATTATGAGGCATTGCAGCGGTATGGGACGTTCGATGCAAGCTCCAGTAGGCTGGAGGAGTTTTTGCGTTGGCAGGCCCTGGACGATTTGAATGGTGGAGGTGCCAGCTGCGATGGAGTGTTACAATAAATTTGACTGTGTGCCCGGACGCAGAATGTTTATTTGGATACATATACGATATATTTACACATATCGTGTGGAATACTATACTGAGTACTGTGATAGTTGTATTCAGTGAACGGATCTGATGCCAGGTGTTCCCTCAGTGCCTTTATCCCACTCTTTCTAGGGCCCACATCCAACCCACTTCTTTTATTCGCGATCTATTACGGGGTCATTGATATGTATCGTTGTCTGCCGGTGCAGTGAGTGACACTGGTGCTGATCCTGACAGTGCCGGCGCTGGGGCAGCACTGGCAAGTGATTATTGCAATGAAGGGTGCACGTGAACTGGACGATTCAATGCGAATGTATCCCACATATACTGCGATGTCGGCTCACCGACATGCTCTATCTATGATCCTCTATCCTCTGTTCTACTTACCCGCTACCCTTCGTTCTACCTCCTCAAGACTAGGACAGGACTACGTGACATGCAAGGCCAAGACTCAGGCTGTACGTTACGCGTATTTTGTACGACACGAACGCTAATCGCCACTGTCCCTATTCGCACGTCCGCGTCCGCGTCTTCCAGGAGATTCAGAACAAGCCCCCTATCGACGGACTTGCGTGCGTGCATGGTGGATTTGTGATTTCCTTTCTGATGACCCGGGCAACGTGCTTCAATGTTTAGGTTATGTTGTTTGGCGTTCTGTGTCATATGCATAGGGGGCGACTCGGCTCGAGTTGGGCTCGAGTGTTATTTTCTTTGGCGAGCCCAAGTGCACGCTGCGTCATGTTAGATCGGATACCTGGTGGAGACATGGAATATGATTATAACATGCATATTCTGCCGAGATTGGACTTGCCCAAACGCTAGCAAGAGTTGCGGTTCTTCAGTATCACGCAGTCGTGGCCGCACGCACACCGCTTTCGTCCCTTCTTCAAATCTCAACGATTTATAAATCTATAGTCCATAACGAACATCCATCGTAGCCTACATGTGAGCAAAAAAACAAAACAAAGCTATCCCTAGTCAATAACAGAAACCAGCATCGTCGGGGCCCAGGTCCGACATAAAAGGTGAGCATCGATATTATAATAAAGCGGATAATCCAGTGTAACCGCACCGTATACAAACGACCCCATGCAGACCCGGACATCCTTTCCTTCCGCATCCGCATCGAAATGCGCAACGCCGGGCAGTCTCGGTGGCACACCTCCAGGCCTCGGTGCAGCGCTCCGCAATCGGTACAGGTACTGAACCCGCCGTTTCTTCCGCACGAGGACGAGTGGATACCGCAGCACCACGCACGCGGCCTCTTCGCATATGCGCGATACGCAGCCAAAATTGACAAGGGAGGCGAAATCCGCGACGAGCGACGCGATGAGCGTCCATATCTCGAGCGACAGTCTCTCCGCGGCGGATCTGGCTATGCTTGCAGAGGGGGTGGTGTCGTCGCCATCTGCGCGCTGCCGATGGTGCGCCAGGGAGAATTTAGATGCCTCGTGCGGCAAGCCGTTCCTCTCCGCGAGCCTATAGGTCATAGGGTACGGGGACAGCGACCGCTCGAGGTGCCTCCATAGCGCGCGCTGCATCACGTCTGGATCGGGTCTGTTGCCCAGCCGCGCAAGGGCGGTGATGCCCGGCGTGGACGGCGAGTCGGCAAAGAACGAGGGGACGAACTGCAGTGCGGGCGTGTACTGGAAGGACCCCGCGCCGTCGTCTTCCCTCGATACACGCACGATGGCACAGTGGTTGACGGAGAACGCCACGCCGAAGAGAACACTGGGCCGCTTTTCCGCCCTGTCCTCGTCCTCGACACACACTTCTACGGTCCGCAGGATGGCTGCCTGGAGCGCCGTCGCGTCGTCAAGATGCGTCGTCACATGCACGACGACGTCCCTGCGCACCCAGGTAAAGTCCGTGCGCTCGATGCTGCGGTCGTCGTACTCCTGGGGAAAGATCTGGAGCATGAACGGGAAGTTGGCCATCGAGGCCGCCATCTGCCACGTCGCGTGCGTGATGTGGTCTCGGTCCGCGAACGCCTCGAATTCGCGCACGCGCGCGGAGATGTCGCCGTGGGTGATGTATTCGGCGATAACGACTTCGACCTAGATGTGGTCACAGTATGAGGGAGTCACCCTTGATATCGATGAAGTCCAATATCCTACCATTTTCAATTAACCTCTCTTAGTTATCGAGACACAATCACGTGTGATTTAATCCAAGCCCCCCTCTGTCCAAGTCTTTTCGTCAGTAAGAATACATTGCTTACATTACTGCAGGCTTGCATGCAGCCCAAACGCTTTGTGTACACAAGACTGGCATGTAGTTTTTACCCTGGCACCTCATCGTTGTGGCTTAGCACACGAAATATCATAGCTCAAATGAGATGCATATAGCCACGAATCTAATTATTAGTAGAAAAACGAAGTAACGAGCAAAGAGGAAAGACAGAGGGGTTATCGGCCCATCAGCCGCACAGTTGGGCGTAAGATACGCATGACAAATCACGGGCCGTCACGGACCGGTACGACGGAAAGTTAGAACATACTTACCTGGACCCAGAGCCTTAGGTTAGGGTTAGCCCGCTTAGTCAGCCCATGTAGCACTTAGCATAGACTCTTTGTCTGTAGACACGATCATCCATTCACTATCTATCGCATTTCCTCAGCTACGCCTGCTCCACCGGGACCAGTCATCATCTACATATCTCCGAGTCGTATTTATTACACCGATTGGACGGTATTTATCAGGTTTACTATCTACTTATATACTACGTATTTGCATTGCACCATTTTCCCTCCATTTTCAGGATACAAAATTTTCGCTCTCCGGCATTCACCCTCTTTTCTATGCGCCTTCAATTCCCTGCAACTTCTACTCCTGAAATGGGCGGTGCACCTCGAGCATATCGCTCCCTTGACCTTAAAATGGACTTCCACGACATGCCGCACCGACGTATCACCTCTTTTCTTACGCTTGCAGTCCTGCCAGCCACACGTCACTTCCGGGTTTCTTGTCTTCAAGTCAATCATGCTCACTTCTGAGGTGCTTTGAAATTGCTTTCTTCGTCATCGGGATCCACTTGTCGCACGAGTGCTTCGACACTGGTGGGGTGACCGCGGCCGGGACCGCGAACGGACTGTTCCCCGAATTCTGAGCCAGCAAGTGCTGGTCGGGAACTAATTGAAGGTCGCTGGGGGCAACGGTGTCTACATTGATGTGCCCCACCTGACATGTGTGGCTCTGTGGGTGATCGCCATACATCCGTTGGTTTCCTCCGCTATTCCTGGACAAAGCATAGAAGTAAGCTAAGCACCAGTTCCTTCAACTGCGTTTTTGTTGCTCACCAAGACTCCGCAGAATTTCCATCGTTCAAGCTTTCATTTCCAACGTTGACCCATCTGACGCGCATATGATCATCGTTGAAATATAAACGTCAATGCTGATCGCCACTCACGCGAAGGGGTCATCGAGTGTAGCATCTCCATAATCGAATGGCCTCTCCTGCTGTGTTCCGCCGTTTCTGAATGCCACGTATAAGTCAGTCATGTTTCAACCATGCAATTTATCCCACTGACGAATTGTAGCCTTCTCCGTTTCCTAATACATTTGGGCCACTTGGAAACATAGCCGCAAATAACATATACAATTCGTCGTCGGTCAAGTTTGGAGCGGAAGATGAAGTATTCCTGATATCCTCCATATCTGTAAAGGACAAGCAAGTAATGGGGTTCTGTCTCGTCTGTGGATCGCCTTTAAGTAGTGCTCAAGTTGGCCTTGACCAAGCAAGGCCTCACAACATTTATATACCCCGTTTGGCCATGCAAAAGCCAGTCATTCGCACGTCTCGAAGTACGCAGATGGCCTTCGTCCGACCGGAGACTTTGGCCCATATCCTGGCAGAATTGAAACCATGTGTCCACCGTGGATATCACATCCATCCACTTTCATCCATCGCCTAAAATACGCATTCCGAATTCTGTGCCTTGCCCGAGCAATTAGCATAGGTTCTGGAACCGAAACCCGAGAATGGGGTTAGGTTTTGGCACTTGGATGGGTCGGGCAGGTGCAACCTCCCACTTGTGCCTCGTGTCCATGCCTGTGTCCTGTCCCCTTGCAGGCCTGCAAAAAATATGTTTGCCAACTCCAACTCCATTGCGATCTTCCCACCGATTATGATAGATACTTCCGAAGTACTATCGTGGCTGCAACACAACTCCGCTCGTTGAGCACAGTTGAGCACTATTTGGAGTTGGCGTCGGCCAATCACAAGGGCTCGAGAGGAAGCTTTAGCCAAGTGGTTATTCAGATGGGCCTGACTAAGAACGATGCGTACGAAATATCTCTGCCGTACTCTTTTGATCCATGTCCAAATAGTGGGCTCAATCACAGAGGAAGGTACGCAGTCAGCGTCCGGAAAATTCTTCAGGGCATCACCAGTTGTGCATGGTCGTATCCCAGATACATCCAATAAAAGCTACTCTTGGTAGTAACAAACCGATCGAGGCTTCTTTCGCTTCATCGAAGATGAGCTCAGGTCATCCCAACTCGAATTAGGCCCTTCAACGGGGTCAATTCCAATGACAGGAGCATGGGGGACCAGGCAGTTCAAGATTTCGGAACGAAACGTTTTGGCAAGTGTGGTAAAAAGGTTGAAGGTCAAAAAGTAAAAACGCAAGTGCTTAAATTGGTTTACATGAACACCAGATGCAGCTTCATTCAAGCCCACGAGCCAAATATTTCTGATAAATGGCCAGGTTCATACTGCCAACATTGGAACCATGTTGTAAAGAACATGAGATGGACTGAGATGGATGATAACGATCGGATAGCAACCTCGAGACGCTTCAGACGCAGCCGCAGATGTATTCGTACACAAGCCTGAACATAAACAACACGCATCTAAAAAGCTAGAATAACAGGGTACGATCACAGTAACACAGGGCACGATCACAGCTACAGTAACATCACGATACAGACAGAGATGCAAGCCCGATATATAGTTGAGATGTGGGAACAGACAGAAAAGCGTCCGGGACGATGAGACGAGGACGTGTGCGCGGAATCTAACACCCCACAAAGAAGTTCTAATTCTCCGCACAGGGCAGCGTGGCTTAGATCTCCTCCGCGAACCGCGACCCCGGCGTGATCGACACCCTCGACGACATCGCCCGCGACGAAGCACCCGCGATCGACGACGAGCTGGACGACGCGGAGCTGTCCGTGCGCGAGGGCGCCGACAAACTACCCTCCGCCCCCGCCGAATCCGCCCCATACTGGTCCGCAAGGCGACTAATCACATTCCATCAGCACACTATTACCACCAAAAGAGGCACACCCGGCGCACCTCGCATACCCGCCCATAATAACCGCGACGCTCCCGCTCGTGAGCCGATACGCCGCGGGCATCATCCCCTTCCCAAAGCGCCACGTCACATGGTCCGCACACAGCAGCGCCGTGACCATCACCCCGATCTGCAGCGGCACGAGCGAGAACGCGATGATGTACCACAGCTCGAGGACCGCGCGCTCGAAGTGCAGGTACGGCTGCTTGCAGCCCTGGAGGACCGCGCGCGGGAAGCACGTCTGCGACGGCGCGGCCTCGACGAAGGGCGAGTAGTACCCGCAGCAGCGCAGGCGGTTCTGGATGCGCAGGCGCCCGTCCTGGCGCAGCGCGCGGGACCACTGCGCGTTGACCTTGCCCTCGACGTTGAACGCGCGCTGCTTGTAGGTGATGTACCCCGCGGACACGAGCAGCGCGAAGACGGCCCAGAGGAGGAAGGCGTACCACGCGAGGAAGGCGCGGTTGTTGAGCAGGATGCCGGCCCAGCCGATGGTGCAAACAAGGAGGGCGAGCACGCAGGTCGTGGTGGAGATAATGAGCGCGGTGGTATTGCCGACACGGACGATGTCCGCGTGCTCGAAAACGTCGAACCACGTGAGCAGGCAGAATATGAGGCCGGTGAGGGCGTACGCCGAGAGCTGTGGGGGGTGTTAGTGTTGGCGTGAGCGGGGCGCAACGGGAAACGTACGAGTGTATTAGCAATGAACAACGCCCATTTGAACCCGTTCCATCTCAGCCTCGGCGGTGTCTTCCCGCCCTCTTTCTCGTTCTCTCTGCCGCCGAATATCCCGCCCTGGACGCCGTCGTAGTCCTCGTCACCCTCAACTGGCATGCGCGGCTCGTCACGCCTGAACACCTCCCGCCCACCGCCGCCGAGGGCCTTGCGGAGACGGTGCGTAGGGCCCGAGTCTTTGGGGGTTTTAGCCTTGGCGCCCTTGCGGCGGTGCGCAGTAGGGACGAGCATCGCGGAGGAGAACTTGGACGGGAGGTAGTTTGTCGAGCGGTCTGCGGGGACGATGGTCGAGGAGCGGGAGAGCCCGAGGGCGGCGTTGATATTGTCGTGGTCGCTGTCATTGGGGGTGGAGGGGCTAGGAGCGGGGGGGTTTCTGCTTGTGGTGGTGATACCATTGTGGTCTTCCTCTTGGATGCCTGGGGAGGATTCAGATGAATCAGGCGGGGCTGCCGGTGCTGGTTTTCGAGTAGGAGCCATGGTGGGGGATGAAATGCGTCGTTGATCGCCATTGCAGTCGCGAATAAAAGACGTGTAGGATGTGGGCGGGAGGATGCTCGGATTCCGCTTGGTTCCGCTGCAGCGATCGCTTAATCCCCAATTCGGTGAAAAAGTCACGTGGGACATACACTTCGAGTCCCCAGCCAAACTTTCGACTTTCTATTCAGTACTTACTATGGAATTAGATTCAGAAGAGGAAGAAACACGCAACGAGAAAGTATACCGCTGATACAAAGACTCGGACTACTATTTCTCCGACGACGACGTCTCAGATGGTCTGGGTCTCGAAATGCTACACCTCGCCCAAAGCGGCGACTCTAGACAATTTCCTCGCGACCAACACATACGCACATCCCGGTTCCTGCTCCTTCGGCATCACCTTCGGTCGTCCACGGATTCTGAGCCCCTACGACACCGTGTATGAGATTAATTTTGACCGCGATGTGTTCCTGTTCCAGGGCCAGCCGTTCTATCGGCTCCCAGCGATGATGAGTTCCTGTTTGGCCTTGGGGAGGATGCCTCTGGGAACCCATGTCCGCGCGGGGCATGGTGGTGTTTGTTAGATGCAAGTTCATCTCGAGTACTGACGCTGATATGTTCAGGTGCAAGATGTAACCATTACATGTGATGCCTTTCATGCATAGCAGAAGCTCAATCATTGACACCGTTTAGCGACTTGGTTCCGCTCGTCGCCGCCTTCTTCCGTGCCTTCACCCAGCTCTTCTCAAACTTCTTGTATTTCTGACTGGACTCCTTTTCACCCCACTGTCAAATCGAAGAAGCGGCGCAACAACGGTGCGAGCGTGTGAGCTGCGCATACCTCCCCTTCAAGATTATACCTCGGCGTATATGTAAGCGAAATTCCAGTCGGTCCTGGTAGATCCAGTATGTGCTGCAAACCACCACCAAAATGGACCCCGGATAACAAGAAAATTCGCGCATCATCCACAGAACCAGCATCAATACGCTCGGCACCTGCTCCCCGGTCCCCGTACAAAAGAAGGTCACGGATGAAGAACCTAACGCCGTCCCATAAGCGAGGTTTGCACGTTTTGAGATCATCAAGGGCAGTACGATGCCGGCCTACAGCAGTCACACCCCGCATAAACAAGTCCCGGACCTGATTGCCTTCTGTTGATTTATCCATGACATCGCAAGGTCAATCTTAGAAATTGAATTATCGAAGCAGGGCTCACCAGCAGGGCCTCGACATAGGGGCTTGAACCACAGCTCGTGCTGTTTCCGATCAATGCTGAGCATACCCCCAGTTTGGTCGATGGCATCCAGTTTTACATCGAAGACGGAGGTCCCCCCGCGCGCCGCGTTGTCTAAATACGCCAGGAAACTGGGGCCGTCCACAGTGACTTGTATATTCATTCCCCTCTGGAGACGTGCCTTTCATCGCAGACGAAACAAGCATTTCGTCCACAGCCTCGAGTGCAAAGGGATCATGGGTATTGTGGCGAGCATCGGGCTCTAGTGGTGGCGGGGTGTTGGGGCTGCCTGAAGAGATCGGGCGGACAATTATAGCACCGTCGTCGTCCTGCTTCGAAGAACAGTTTATGATAAACTCCGACATCTCCGGGCCATCGATCCTGAAGTAGGCCGTCTGTAAAGGCCAGCATACATCATGATGGCGGGGGAAGACGAGTTGGCGTTCAGGATGGCATTAAAAAAAAGACAGCCCGGCCTTCTTCTTGGTTTCGGTTATACTCCCGCCGGAGTGGGGTTATACTCCCGCCGGAGTGGGGTTATACTCCCGCCGGGGTGGGGGAAAGCGGGATCAGTGCGCGTGCGAGGAGCCAAATGCTGGCAAGTCTCAGAAAGTAGCGATTTGGCAGTCAAACAGAACTCTGTGACATCAGCGAGAACAAGGTCGACGAGTTCAGAAGTCGAAATCTGTCTGATTCCTGCGGCTACTGGGTCGGGCCTCACATTTTTTATCCATCATGACGTTCTCAGTCCCAGACGAAACCGCTTGTTATCCACCGGTCCTATGAGAGTTGACCCCTCTCCTTCACATTTTCTGTTCCGCTGCGCGGCAGCTATACAGCGAGTTTCAACGCTTCGTATCTATCCCTCACTGCATGCCACACACAGAGTTCGATTTGGTTACCTCGTTCACAAGTTCAAAAATGATAATACTTACGTATGCAGATGCCACAAGACTAAGTATCTCAGACCAGTAAATCCTAATGTTGTGCCGCGCAGTGGTTGATATTGAGCGAGCCCTTGAAGCTTGTGCCGCATCGTACTTTTAGCTTCGAGTGCAACTTCATTCACAAATTGTAAGTACTTCAGGCCCCTATGTTCTTGCTGCGAGTCATGTGACACTGCGGGCTCCTTTCAGTAATACTAATCCCTGTTTGCTCAAAACCACCACTCACGACTGTCAGAAAGGTTCAAAGCCCAGACAAAGAGATGAGCGTAACGCAAGTCAACTTGCTGCGCATCCTTCATAAAGATGACGTCCCGTACGTCCGCCAGTGACTCACAAGACAAGCAGCCAGAGTGCCGGAACCACCACCACCACTGGCACACCGATCGAAACTTGTCGTTTCTAGCTCACGATTTGCGGACGTTCGATACGAATCATGATGCAGCGGCTCGGTCTGGTCTCGCCTTGCCACATCGATATGGCCCCATGGCGTCGGACCACCATACCTTGCGGAAGAGGAGGCTGAGGTCGGCCGTGTCCTCGCTCTGTCTGTGCTCCGCCAGCATCCTCATCCCGGGCCGGACCAAGGC
>MU268059.1:0-17381 GCA_021014935.1 Hygrophoropsis aurantiaca
AGCTTTCAAACTCAGCGGCTAATTTATTTCACCATTAAAATTGACAACTCTGTTCTCTCGAGACACTAGTACTGTCTACGGGAGACTACTTATCTGGCTAACCTCAAGCCTCAGGTGCATTGCAGCCATTCAAATGTTTTGCACGATAAGTAAAACATTTGAACCCACTGACTCTAAGTCGGACACGGTTCAACAAGTCACAAATCACATGCGCAGTCCGTATAAAGAGCACCTCCTATACAAAAAAAAACCCAAATAGTATCACATCCCAAGTTCAAGTCCCCGCCGAGCTCTGGCTTTAATCACGGACACCAAGTCTATATCTCCCTCCGGCTCAGCTCACCACCCACCTCATCAGGAAACAATGGCACCCACCGCGCCTGAACGCCCCGTGCGCTACTACAAGCATTATCTCGACGTCGAGAACGTCAATAAATATCGCAAGGGGGGGTATCACCCCGTCCACATCGGCGATATCATACACGACCGCTATCGGGTCGTCAACAAGCTCGGGCACGGCGCCTACTCCACCGTCTGGCTCGTGAAAGACGATAACTCAGGCCGGCACGCTTCGCTCAAGGTCGTCGCTGCCGACGCCTCCGAAGTCACCCTGCTCCGCCGTCTCAAGCAAATTCAGGCCGATTCGCCGGACGTTCCCGGCGGAGAGTTCGTCGTGAAGGTGTTTGACGATTTTACAGTGGACGGACCGAACGGCACCCATCAGTGCATCGTCACCGAGGTGCTTGGACCACCCCTTGACTTGAATCCACTACAATCAGAAGACTATATATATCCCCCAGACGCGGCGAAGAAGATGATCGCCCAAATAGCACACGGGGTAGCATATCTACATCGCATCGGAATCGTCCACGGAGGTGCGCCAAGCACCAGCCCAACGCACTAACTTATAACCTACATTGACCACGACCCCGCAAGACCTCCATCTCAGAAACTTCGCCCTGCACGCCCCCGAAATGGAGAGCCTGTCCGACGGGGATGTCCAAAAGTATTTCGACGGGCCGCGGATGATGCAGCCCGAATGTCGCGAAGAGTACCGCAAACTCGCGATCAGCGACCCCGACCACCGCGTACCGCACCACCGAACCCTCGAGCGCGCTCGTCGCCCACCTCCCCGGCGCCGTGCATATCAAAATATGCGATTTCGGGGAAGCCTTCCTGTGGCGCGGCGAGCCCCAGCAGGTCGCGCTCCACACGCCCCACGCGCATGCCGCGCCTGAGATCCTGTTCAAGGACCCAGTCACCCCTGCTGTGGACGTCTGGTCGATGGCTGTGCTCGCGCACTGTCTGTTGAGCGGCGCATACATGTTCGAGCCACCCAATGCGGGCTCGGTGGTGTTCGAGTGGGTGCTGAAGCTCGGAAAACTGCCCGATAGGTGGTGGGCGAAGTGGGGCGAGAGGGCGAGATCGTTTGACGACGAGGGCGTGTACATTGCTGGGGAGTTCTCGAAGGAAGTCATGGAGGAGGATAGCCAGCTGCTGAGTGGGACCATAGGGCGCCGGATGGGAGAGGACGAGTTCGCCGAGTTTGAGAAGTTGGTGCGCAGGATGCTTTGCTATCGAGTCGAAGATAGAATTTCTGCAGATGGTGTCGTCCAATCCATTCCAGCGGACTGGATAAAGGGCGGGGCGGGGGCACAGGCGTAAAATTCAAGCATAGGTGAGTAGCTTTCTCGACGAATAGAACGAGATTTCATTCCGCGCTGACTCCATTACTACAGGTGTCTTGTAAAAAGAACCCGCGTAATTGGAGCGCTTTATAAATCGTTCTGTCATCGATATGTAAGTTGTGGTCATCATAGTCGATCCCGATGCCCGCCCAAACCAAAGTTACCCAGAACCCCTCACAGTGGGCCTCGCTTGAATTCATCAACGCCTCCAAGCTCCGCTTTCCATCCCAGTCCAGTCCGACGCAGACAGAACACAATCCGAGGCGGACAAAGCGCAAGCTAGCCTCCCTCTCGGGCACGGAGCTCATGGAGAAAGCGCTCAAAAACTGTGTGTGCTGTTCTTGCGGAAAGGGGCTACAAACGGGTGCGTGCTCGCCTTATTGATATCGATTAATTGATAGTTGATTGATGTGCACTGACACGCACTGAAGCTCGCAGAACGGACTATGCAGTTCGCGGCCACGCTGACGCTGCTTACGGGAGGCTACCTCCGCGCTGCGCGGGCCCTCCATGTGGAAGGATCCCCGGCGCAGGCGACGAAGGATTACAAGTTTACAACGGAAAGGACGGCCGAAGCACGTCATGGGCGCTATTGGACTCGCGCCAGACGCAGATGCAGAATGGTGCAATACCATCTCATTATCGATGTATATGGCGAAACCGGCTGGTATAACACCCGCTGCGCTATCGCTGTCTTGTATTCGTACTGCTTATAAAGATGATTTATGCGTGTGGTTTAGCTTCCGGTGGTACTTTACAAGACTGCAGAACCCATAGTAAGCCACTTATAGCGAAAGCGGCAGATCGCTGCCTCGCACTGTCGATCTAAATATAGGCCCAGTAAGCCTGTGTGTGTATAAGTGCTAAGCGCTAAGTGGAGACAATCCAATGACAGATAAGATACAGAGCGGTACAAGGTATATTTTTAGTTCCAATCTTCTTAATCCTGATCCCTCCCAAATCCCAGTAAAGCCCTGATATAGACGAACGCCCACACCCAACCAAACCTCATGGCTTCCCAAACTTCACCACCCACGTCTCCGCAACCGCAGCAGTCCCAGGAAGCAGCCGTCTCTTCTCAAACTCCTCGTCCCGCTCCAGCCCCTTGAACACCGTCGCCTCCCCGAGCCAATCGATCCGCTTCAGCTTCTTCTCCCCATCCGCACCCTTCGCCGCGTCCTGCCGCGCCTTGGCGGCCTTCTCGATCGCCTCCCTGTGCGTCTTGTCGTGTATCGCCAGCCCCCACTCCGAGTCCGCGATCGGCTCCTGCAGCATCTTGTACATCGCGTCCCACACGGCGCCGCACATCACCACGGCGGGCGCGGCGACCTTGATGTCGATCGTCCACGGGAACGCCTTGGACACCACGCGGAGCTCGAGCGTCGGGCGGTCCAGCGCGGGCGTCTGCGCGACCTGCTGGTACGTGCTGAAGAGCATCCCGGACGCGGGCGCCTTGCGCAGGTCGTACCGCACGTGCGTCATGTCCGCGGCCAGCGCAGGGTTGAGGTGGGGGTATTTCGAGGAACGCTGGCGATCGACTGGATCGGGGTGTGTTAGCGGGTGACTGGATGCAATGGGAAGCTGAGGACGACTCACGGAATGCTTGCCAGTTGTGGGGCTGAGGCTGAGGCTGCGGCTGCGGCTGGACGTGCGGTTGCGGGGCATAGTATGGGTGGTTGTAATAAGCCGGGGGCACATAGACATGGGGATTATACGGCGCCTGATAGTAGTCCCCAGCCCACCGCGGGTATGGCTCTGGCATGGCAGCGTCAAAGATCGAGGTCAAGTGGTCGTGTGTGAGTGTGAGGAATTGGGCGCGGAAATAGGTAGCCCGCTTTATACTCGCACAGAGCGCTTATCGCGGAGAAGGAATTTTGGCGCGTCAGTACGGGGCTGAGGAAAGCTTCGAAGCGTGCACCGTCCATGAAAGTAAAGTTTGACACACGACATCGAATCGATGGCACTTTGTCGCAACCGAGGCACGGCGGTGTGGCAGTGCAATGTCACGTGCTATCTGAGGCTGTGTCACACGGCCCTGAAGCGATGTGTGCGCTGTGCGGATCCGTGGAGAGGGATAGACCTCTTCCATGCCAGGTGAGAATCGGTGCTGGCTGTGTTGTTATCTGTGAAGTATATTCGTAGCCCAGGTTGCCATTCTACGTGAACAGCACCGCGTTGGCTGAGGATCTCCCAGCTACACCGTCAACAGTGATTACCAACTATTGTTAATGGCGGGAGCACCAAGGGAACGAGAAACCAAAATCCGTTGCTCACCGGGATAAGTAGTCGTTATAGGGCACATGAGCCTGGTGCTATGTAGGCTACACCAGTATAGGTAAGTAAGGAGACGTATGCGGCCTCTGCAGCTCCCCAAGTAGGCTCGACCGTCTCTCGTACTCTTGACAACAGGCATACAGTACAAACGATATAGCGGCAGGGGAGAGTGCTTATTCTAACGTACGTAGGCAGACCAAAGGGTTGAACGACGATACTTACTCGCATCTTTATATAGGAAGCCAGACCTGCTCCGAACAAAAGCAACGACGTGGGCTCAGGAAACCAGGAAACTTCGGGGATCTGTACTTTTTTCGGGATGATGGCATACCGGCATATCAGAGCTGATGTTGCTTTGTAGATTCATGAGACTTCTCACACAAATAAGTGGTATTCATTCGTCATGGCGGTGTTCCAGTGAATTATTATGGAGTAGAGAGACGTTCCGCGTCTTCGAGCACTGTGTTGACGCGTGAATAATGAGCGAGCGAATGGGCGACCACGCGTCGGGCGCAGACACAGAGGTGGATATCGAAGGGGTATATACAAAATAAATGAAATGAACGTACTGCGCAAACTAGCAAAGCGGCCTTGACTGTAACATTTCCTCCTAGGTTCAAACTTCAAAGCCTATGTCGTGGGCGCAGCGTTAGTAAATGTCAATTTTGTAACATATACTCGATTACAAGTGCCGTATTAGAGCTGATTGTCTTGGGTTCGATGACGGAGTGTGCATGTAGCATCTTCGAATTTCTCTAGATCTTTTCTCAGGGATGGTCGATATATAAGGTTTCCTGGTGGATAAAAACTCTGAACGATAGCCCAATGTCAAGATTCCAAGGCAGGCGGTGAGTTGGCAAGTACATACTGCCGCTGTGGCACCCATATGATCGGCTCTCTTACATGTATTGGTTTCGTTTTATCAGTTTCTGTCTTGCATATCACCACATCTCCTCCATCCCCCGACGCACGGCCGCGCGCAAACTCCCTCACCCCGCAGAAGCACGCCGGGCACACTGCACCAACGGCGGTGGAGTGGTCCGGAGCGGAACACGCACGACGAAAGCACAGGAACGCAAACACGAGAGGATCTCAATGATGTGGCTACGCAAGAGACAGAACAGGATCTACACTACGCGCTGACTAAGCGCACCAAACACGGCCAAACGCTCCTGCTGGAAGCTCGGTGGCTGGAGTACCCCTACTCCAGCGGGATCAGCGGATGCCAAGAACCAAGGTCAAGTCGAAAGTCGAAAGCCATTTCGCCTTCCAACCCCACCTTGGCCCCGACATCCAGCGCCCGTCCACCCCTCGGACCGGACGTTTGATTGTCGATGGCGCGGGCACGCACAGGCGCTTGTGTGCACTGTGAATAGAATCGAGTTAGTTAGGTGTTGAATTATGCGTGCACATCACGCAGGGGCTCGCGTTTTGTTTTCCCGTTCCCTTTTGTTTCTCGCCCTCGTTCCCGTCCATTATCCATCACCTCCACCCCTCCCTCGCCCATTCACACCCTTGATCATGTCGAGGTGATATACGGGGATATTCATATCTGGATGCAAAGTTCAGAACGTTCAGATGCGGAGGAAGGATGTGCAGCGGACCCAAGTTGAACGTTGATGCACGGCCACAGTCTCCCGTAGACAGACCATAAAGATTGAAGACATGTCGTTCCTCCTACACTCACAGGTCGACTAAGGCAAAAATTAATCAGTGGCGAAAGGCTGCGAACGTTCCGGCTGCAGAGGGACCAGCGGTCTTCGAGTACCGTATAAGCATTCGATTTCGTAGGGCATTACGTTCAGAACCGTAGTGCTTGCTACTGACCGATAGCCAAACACTATTTTTAAAGGCAGGCGATATTACCAGGTCAATAATGCATAGATTTTCGGTGGGTTTTGGGGTTCAGTGAATGAAAATAAGAAAAGAATGTTTTGGGTCGTTGGAGCATTCGTAATGAGTTTCGAGGCTTTTGTCGGCGCCTTTGATGTGCACGTTCTGTGGCGAGGAAGAAATCAGATGCCTTGTGGTTCGTAAATGAATAGTGTGAAGTGACTGATTTGGCAACGGCTTTCGTTTCAAACAATGACAAACACCCACAACGAGGGTTGCCGACACTGTGGTGTAACAAGCGGTGAGTACATGAACACGCTTATGCTTCCGAATATTTCCAAACAAACCCGGTTTGCCATTTCCGCGGGCAAGAAGTCAAGGACTTGGCTCCCTTGAAACTGGTGTTCGCCAACGAGCTGATACGCTTCATTGACGAAGATACTAGCTCCTCCGGCTTTGATAGCATTGTCAATGAGCTTCCTGGCGCCTGTAACCCCACCGATTGCTAGGCTAGATCCAGTAGTCTCTATAACACTTTTCCCGGAAGCACTTGGATTGATGCGAGGAATTGTCCATACGATCTACTTAGCAACAGTGGTTTTGCCTGTAGATTCACATAAGTATGATCATCGTCTGGATAGTGTATGACTCCTACCTGTGCCAGAATTTTCAAGCAAACCGGGATTTAAACGATCATTGTCAAGCGAACCTTGTGAGTCTAGCGGCGAGATCGTTCTTAGCTTTGATTCGAAAGACTTGGTTTTTGACATCCTCAAGCTTGCAAGGCCAGCCGTATCCATAACCTTATCAAGTGCTGTCAGACGTGGGTTGTTCGCCATTTCGTACAAATACATACATACACACACCGCACGAGTAGCTACACCCACAAACGTCGGCGTTGTCCCCCATTTTCGTGTCTGAGTCTTTCTGTGTCTGCGTCTCTCTTTCTCTTTCTCTCGTTTTCGTATTCGCGTCTGTCGTTTTCGTATCCGCGTCTGTCGTTTTCGTATCCGCGTCTGTCGTTGTCGTATCCACGACTGTTGCTTCCGTATCCGCGACTATCGTTTTCGTATCCAGGACTGTTGTTTCCGTATCCGCGACTGTCGTTTTCATATCCACGTCCGTCACTTCCGTAGCCGCGTCTGTCGTTTCCGTATCCGCGCCCAACATGTACATCGTTCCAAGCCTGACGCCGCCAATCTTCTCCAGCTCCCGATCTGAAAGGTGGGGGAGGTGGCTGAGAAGGAGGGAGTGCTGCGGACTGATTGAACCTTGGCATCGATGGTGTGGGGCCGAAACGCTGGGGCATTGAGGCGACGGGCGGGGGCGCAGAAAATGGCACAGGATTATAATTCTGGGATGAGCTGGTCGCTGTTTGGTTTTGCGCCCTGAGATCATCGACACCCTTTAACATTTGACGAATCGCACCTGCCCGCTGCCTAGCTAACCTGGCATCGTTCTCTCGAGCATACTGCGCTTCGATATCCGCCATCCGTCGTTCGTGTGCGAGACGATCTGCTTCGCGCCGCTGCTGAAGCATGAAGGCTTCTACCTGCTCTTTTGCTGCACGCACAGCTTCCTGGTCGCACTGACTGCAAGTAGCCGGTGGGCCGCGATGGCATTGCCAACTGAGGTTGTGGACGTTTGCTCGACATTTCGAATTCTCAACGTGCTTGCAAAGCATTTTTGAATGATCGTTGAGTTGGTGACATCTGGATGGACACCGGTGAAGGTTACAGTTCAATATAGCGTCACTAGTCTGATCGTAAGAGGATGGAAACCCAATGATATATTAATCGTGACTTACCAAGGTTCAGTGCATCCACCATCTGGACATTGCTTGTCGAAATCCACAGCCTCTTTCAACAGCGCCTGGCGGGTGGGGTGCTGCTCACATTTGACCGGGAAACCGTCGTATACATGCCCATTTTTCTTGAGAAGTTCCATAAGATCGGTCCAGAGCGCCTGTCCCTTCCTCGCGTTCATGAATGTGGGGGCATTACCAACTAAGATAAGTCCATCTCGCGCTCGAGAGAGAAGGACATTGACCCGCTCGGGAGAGCTCATGAAGCCAATGTCGTGCGACGCGTTGCTCCTGGTCAAACTCGCTATGATAATATGACTTTCTTCACCCTGATAGTTGTCTGGCAAACGATGAATATAAGACCGAACTTTTGAATTCAACGACACGTACCAATTGTCGCAAGGCGCAATCTTTTCTTAGATACATTCGCGGCCGCTGTAGTTAATAAACCGGCACGGACGAGATCAAACGAATCTAGATCACTGAGAACCGGGTCTGTGTCCGTTTTCAGAGCTTCGCGCAGATTATATAGCTGTCCGAGATAAGGAGTGAGCACGACGAGCTTGTCTGTCCCATATCCCTGCTGTCCTAAATAGCGGACTATCTTCAGGACCATTTGCACCTCGTATGAGTTTTGTTTGGAAGACGAAGCCCCTCCATCTGCTCGATCGGTGATATTATTCATCTCATCCTCCGGATAATCATGGCTAACGAAAATGATATTGTCCCTGAGACCGCGAATGTTATCTCGACCTTGCGTTCCTGGGGCATCGGAGAGATCTTTATAGGTGAGATGTCGCACGAGTGCCGATATCTCTGGCCGCATTCGATGTTGTGCAGTGAGGGTCTTATGCGGGAATCCTTTCTTGACAAGCCGTTCAAAGAGCGATACATTGAGGTCGTAGCCTTCGCCTTTCTCCAGCGTCAGCAGATAGTGGTTGACTTTGGGGCGCAATTGCCTGAATAGGTGTATGTTAGGGAGGCAAGTGACTCTGGGACGAATCAGTGTCCTTACTTGTGATCACCGATCAGAATCAACTGCTCTGTTTTCCGCCCTAGCGCGGTGAGGATGTGGCTTTCTAAGATTTCTCCCGCCTCCTCAACGAGCAGCACCTCAGGCGCAACCTCTCTAATGTCCTCGCTATATTTCGCAGCCCCAGTGGTAGTGCATGCGATTATCCTTTTGGTCTTCAAGGTCGCTACAACGTGCTCGCTGAACTTGCGAGCAAGATGAACCTGGCGCTCGTTATATTCCTTTCCGATGCGAGTGATCTCGCTGACCAGTTCTTTGGAAATCTCCATAGTCCATTTTCTGATCCTTTCAAAACGTTGAGATTTCGTCATGTTCCAGATGTGTTGTGACGCCTGTAAACTTGGATGATTTTGCAATATTCCAGCATTCCAGCCTTTCGACCAACTCCGGTACAAGAAATGGCGGTCGATCGGGTTGCCTTTCCGGTCCACTACAGTCATCCCATCGTCCGACGACGGTACAAGGAATGCATTGAAATACGCAGAATCTTCGGAATGGAACTCGAGATGTTGTAAGATGTCCTTGGGTTTTATGTTGGAACTATGATACTTCGCAAAGGCTTTTTCTAGAGAGTCGCATAATTTTTCAGATTCGCGTTTGAGCTCGTCAATGATGACATAATCGCCGCGGGTACGTCTGGTTGTTCCTGGTTTGCGATTGAAGAGGCTGAGATGGTCCAATTCAGGCTTCGCTTTGCCACCTAATCGTACCATGCTATCTGATGGAATGCCTGTCTTGATGAGATCTTCGAGAAACTGATCCAGGGCATGATTCGTGTAGCAAACGACCAGTATGGTCTGGACCGTACAATCATGAAGGGCTTTGGCAAGTAAAGCGCCAATAAAAGATTTTCCCGTCCCTGATAGTATGCATCATCTTGTTATATCCAGACGTTGCTCGAGCGACACTTGAAACACGTACCTGGAGGGCCTTGCACTAGCGAAACCCGCTGGCTCAATCCAGACAGCAATGAAGCGGCCTGCGACTCGTCGAGTCTAATCGAAGTGGAAGTTCCAAGTAGGCCTTGCAAGTCTTGAGAGGGATTCTGAGCGATTGATTGTACGACACGGCTAGCCGTCGAACTTGGCTCAAGTAGGGTATCACCTTTCTTCCAAAAAAGAATCTCCTCGGAAAGAGGTACCTCCTGCGTGTTCTGGATAGCTTTAAGAACAGGTTCATATGCAAAAATAGCGGTATCGATCTGAATGAGTTTGATTTTCTGACCAGATTGAAGCCTGAGAAGTGCCCGAGTGGTAGTAGCTTCTCCTTCCAGGTGAAGAACGATGATAGGGGGCTTCTTCGCCAACAAATCCTCAACCCGGTTGACCGTGGCAAAGGCAGCGACTTCCTCGCCGATTATGAGACACGCAAGAGACTGGTGCTTTAGGACTTTGATACCGTGATGATCATTTTTCAAAAAGTTGAGGCGGTCTTTGTCCTTAATATTTTTGAATGGCCATAGATCTTGATAGCATTGGAGAACGACCGCCCATCGACACCGTTTATCCGGCGTGCCGCAGTGGACATCAATCAATTTCAAACCATCTATGACCAGACCTCGGTGTTTCCCTTTCTTCTTCTTGAGAGCTATCTGAAGCTCCTCCCGCATTTCATGTATCATATCCTCCCGCAGCAAACGAAAAGTGTTGTCCAAATAATCTGCGATACGTGTTTTCTCTGTGTTCGGATCTTCCAATTGAGAGCTCGACCGAAGAAAAGCTGATTGCGAAGATAAAATTTCATCCGCTGTGGGAAGAATGGCTATTTGGCGAAAATCAGAAAAATCGTTGTCGTGGCGTCCGCCAGGGTGATCTTCGGTATCTGGGAGCGCGCTAGAGCCGTAGGTGGCGAGTATGTTCTTCATGCGGTAACCAATATTTCTAATATCAAGAATCCGGGAGCCTTCGATGACATCTTGTAAAGTAGTCCTACCGGCGACTTCACGATACTTGTCGGCCTTGCCTGTCGTAGATGTGATGAGGTGGAGCAGAAGATTTGCAAAAACAATTTGAGCTTTCTCGCCCAATTGCTCTGCACAAAATGCCGCAATAAACGCGTCCCAAAAAATTGGGGGATCAACGATCTTGTTCAATACTTGTGCAAGAACGTCTCCACTTCCTTTGTCTTTAGTACCAAGTAGATATGCAATTATATCGCTTCCAGTGCCATTGAGAAAGTCTGTAGTCAACGTGAACCGCATTGCCTCCTGTACCGACTTAACGCCTGATGGACTATCCATGATCTTGCCGATGCAAGCCACTGCATCAGCTTGCGCGAGCGTGGCCTCGAGAAATAGAGATGAGTTTCGGAGAGACAATGGGGCTTTCCCCTTGATGACATCGTAGAATAAGTTGTTGAGTTTTCGAGTCCGATCCATGGTATGAAGAATCAGGGGATCCTGAAGGTCAGATCGAACACAGAAAGGCTGAAGTAGCTAGTCCACAGCATCCTCATGGTCATGGCACTGCAACTGGCGCCTAATACTAAACGCTGAGCACCCACAAAGAACCCAGCATTGAGCGGCTAAAAGAGTGAAAGTGATCATCGCAGACCATATTTAGTATTCGAAGCTAGGGTCAAGGGAGACGCACGGCAAACGATGTTTAGTTGAATTGCGTAGCCGATAAGAGGTCTTTTTTGGATCCTCCACCTTTACCCTTCGAGAAGGTACTGATAAGAAACGTGTGCATGTCTGACACTGACAGGAACCAAATCCATGCTGCAAAAGGTTTCAAAAGCGATTATAAGTATTCATTTAGTGCTGGTGGACCAATTAATAGACATACCCTGACATACCCCATACCATTAAATCTGTTGTGAGTCGGTGCTGGCAAATGCTGGCAACTTGAACAAGTAAATTCATTGCTGTCCGACCCGACCGCGTCAGTGTAAGTAAATGGCAAGTAATAGTATAAATTGTATAATATTAATACCGAGCACGAGAATGGCGGAGATTAAATTATCGGAATGCGCCGCTTGGCAGCCCAGGCAAGCGCCCAACAAGCGCCAGCTTTGTGTTGCACACTTCTTCTCCGAGTCCTGGGTGCCAATTTGCCAATTTGCCATTCAGTAAGACATGCATGGTCTACGTTCACAATCTTTTGCTCACCTTTTAGGCAGTTTTTCAACCGTAGAAAGACCCCCACGTAAATCAGACCTCCATATAAATCAAGCCCAGTGGTGGCCGACAAGAACTACGGATGTGACGGGCATGATCACGATCTCCAGCACCACTGCGATGATCACTGATCAAAGTTCCGAAATACGTACGTCTGAGGATAAGATAGCCGGTCAAGATTTTCTTGACTGACGGTATCCCAAATGTTAAGAGAAGTTGTTTTCCCATCCACTATCACGTTAGCAGAATACTTAGTTATCGAAGACTATCATTAGGGCTAGCGATAGATGCAAGCAGTTCTGCGTGTCATAACATATATATCGTTCGGGGTATCCGTATTCTCCGGCTTACGATGCTGATGTTGGCCAGCGCTCCTAGTTAACGTGTTGATTCGCTGGCACATGCTTGGGAAAACATGCCTTTATCCATAATCCGGCACGACTGCCACTATCAAAGGAATATGCCCACCATACGAGACCCCTGACTCGTTCTAGTTCAAGCTGACGCAACAAGCGTGTGGATAAACAGCGCGAGGTCATGTTTTAGAGTGCGTTTTGCGTGTGGAGCCTTTGATGTCAAAACGGCTTGCTCAATGCCAATTGCTACAGTATAGATAATATAAACAATTACGAGCCAAAACAGTTCCCTAAAAATGACTATATAACTTACATATCGACAACAGAACGATTTATAACGCGCTCTAACGCAGGTTCTTTCTATAGCTCGAAGGCATCTGTAATAGAGATGTCAGCGCGAAATGTAGCCTCATTCTATTGATCGAGAAAACTACTCACCTATGCTTAAATTCTACGCCAGTGCTCTTTCCCGCCTTTTATCCAGTCGGCTGGAATTGATTGCACGACGCCGTCCGCAGAAATTCTATCTTCGACTTCATAGCAAACCATCCTGCGCACCAACTGCTCGAACTCAATGACCTCGTCCTCCCTCATCCGACGGCCTATGCTCCCCGTCATCAACGCACTCTCCCTCTCCATGACGTCCATCGGAAACTCCCCAGCAATGTACACGCCATCGTCATCAAACGATATCCCCCTCTCAATCCACCTCGGCCACCACCTATCGGGCATTTTCCCGAGCTTCAAGACCCACTCGAACTCCACCGAGCCTCCGCCAGGCGGCTCGAACATGTATACGCCGCTCAATATTAAGTGCGCGAGAACAGCCATCGACCAGATGTCTACAGCAGGGGTGACGGGATCCCCAAATAGGATCTCGGGTGCGGCATGGGCGTTGGGCGTGTGTAATTCGATCTGCCGCGGTACGCCGTGCCACAAGAAGGCTTCCCCGAAATCACATATTTTGATATGCACGGTGTCGAAGAGGAGAGCGACGAGCTCGTTCGAGAGTCCAGCGTATACCACGTGTTGCGGTACACGATGATCGGGATCGCTGATTGCGAGTTTGCTGTACTCTTCTCGACATTCAGGTCGCTCCAGCCATGGCCGGTCGAAGTACTTTTGGACATCTTGGTCGGACAAGTTCTCCATTTCGGGAGCATGCAAGACGATGTTTTTGATGTGAAGGTCTACGGAGTAGGAGTCAATATAAGTAAGTGCGTGGGCATCGGCGGACTATGTCACTTGACGTACCTCCGTGGACGATTCCAATGCGATGCAGATATGCTACCCCTTGCGCTATTTGAGCAACCATCTTCTTCGCCATATCTATGGGATATATATGTTCTTTTACTTCCAGGGGATTTGGGTCAAGGGGCAGTCCAAGCACCTCGGTGACGATGCATTGATGGGTGCCATTCGGTCCGTCCACTATAAAATCGTCAAACACCTTCATGACGAACTCTCCCCCGGGAATGTCTGGCAAATTAGTTTGAATTTCTTTAAGATGGCGGAGCAAGGTGACTTCGGAGGCGTTCTTCGAGGCGTCGGCAACGATAACCTTGAGCGAAGCATATCGGCCCATATCCAGATCTTTCACGAGCCAGACAGTGGAATAGCCACCATAGCCGAGCTTGTTAACGACCCGATAACGATTGTGTATGATATCACCGATGTGGACGGGATGATACCCTCCCTTGCGGTAATAGTTAACATTCTCGATGTCAACATAATGCCTGTAGTAATTTTTGAGGCGTTCGAGCTCGGTCACCGTGATTGCCGTCTCATCGGCGGTCCCGGTCATCTGAGGAAGAAATTCAGGATGGAAAAACTCGGTGAGAAATAGGGGTCAGACTAGGAAACATTAGCCACTGAGTTTGAAAGCTGGGACTTCGCTAGTCACTGCTGCTGTAAGAGTCACCCAGGCGTAGAGCACGGCCCCGACCCTCAAATGCTTGCATAGGTGAGTAACTCTTTCTTAGTCAATAGAATGAACTACGAGTAACATTCCATGTCATTTTAGTTGAAGGTATTCAATACAGCTGCCTTTACCATCGTCATATAATAGAGAGAATATGTGTTGAGAACTCGTTACCCAGCGGCTCTGGATGCTTAAGTGCTTAAGGCTGAGCGCCGACTCGGATAGATCTGCGTCTACCTCCTTCCAGACCAAGAAAACCTATTTAACGAACTGGCTATTCTCTACTGTGCTTTTCGACATCCTTATCCCGCCCTTGGCTTTTGGCACTTCCGATGCCGCCATCTCCATATGAATGCGCTACTGGGACTTTAAACTCGGACTCACAACCCGCCCCCCCAGTCTCAGTGTTCGATACTCTTCATCTCGTCGAAATCCCTTTCAACTCCTGTACCGTCCCCACTGATAAACCCTCCTTTCTTTCCTTGCGCAAAGAGAGTTGATGAAAGTTGAAATGGACCAACGGGGTGCTAAACTGAATGGCGTCATGACCGTGTCAATCCGCGCGAAGAACTTAGCATGATCGATGAAACTACACTCACGCTGGACGGGTTGGGCGCTGGTCACAAAAAATACTGCACCATCATTCAACGTCATGTGAATCCGTTATTTATAGACAACCTCTCCACATTAACTGTAACGCTACCCAGCATCCACTGAGGAAGAACGCAAGCCTTGTTGAAATCCGGAACGCAGCGCATTGCAAGAAAAAATTGTGGAATCATTCGGTGTTGCTATATGTAAAGCTGGTGTTTCTCATGGAAGCCGCCAAGGAACTTCTGTGCGTCTGGTATGATTTAGTGGATGGAAGTGATTTCGTGTATAGTTTACATGGACAATCGACGCTGTACATTCCACACTACGCGCCGAGTCCGGTCGTAGATCGGATAGAATCAAGGAGGATGTCATCGTAGTCCCCGCCCGCTTCCCACATCGCGAATCCACGCAGTCCAGCCTCCTTGATATAACTGCCTTTGACAGCAAATGACTGCGCGTTGTCGAAAGAAACCATGACTTCGGAGGTTTCGTTGTATACATAAGGCTGCAAATCACCGTAAAACACAGATGAGCATAACCATCACCACCAACACAGCGCAATGACCCACCGTCTGACTGCACGTGTCGTACCGATAATAGATCCCTTCCGCCGGCATGCCCTGCGGAGTCAGGAACCCACCATCGATCAGCCCCCAGAAGTCCCAGTCGCCCCCGGGGCCTTCATACACCCCACAAGAGTCCACACTCCCTGTATCGTCCCACGCGTCGCCCAACGGCTGGTTCGACGCGTTGAACGCCGGGTACGCCATCAGCTGGGTCGTCGATCCGGGGACGAACGCATCCGTCGGCGGAACGCTGAATGAATGCCCGTACGACGCGACGCCCAGCACGATCTTGTTTGCCGGCATCCCCGCAGCGCCCCACGTCCTGACGGCGGACACAGCGGAGCCATCCTGGTCGGCCGCGGCAGCGCAGGTATCATTGAGGGGCGCATTGGGCCCTACGGCGGTGGACCACGGGCCCCACACGTCGTAGTTCATGACTGCGATATAGTCGAGCACGTCTGCAAATCCCGAGACGTCGGTAGATGGGTTGCCATCTGGGCCGACGAAGGGTGTGACGGCGACTGCAGCGGAGAGGACGAGCTTGGCGCCGATGGGGTTTTGACGGAGCTCCTGGAGGAATGCGAGGAAGTTGGAGGTGTCGTTTGGGCTGATGGTGTTACACCCGATTCCTTGGTCGTTGGGGTATTCCCAGCTGTTAAACGGGGCGTGAGGTGTCGTGAGGATTCGACAGAAAGTTTCTTACTCGAAGTTAATACCATCCAAGTCGTACTGCTCTGCGAAGTTGGCAACTGTCTGCGCAAACACCGTCCGGTTTTCTGCAGAATCGACATTGGACGAGAACCATTGGCCTCCGGCCCACCCGCCAATGGCTACTTGTGCTGAAACGCCCTGGTCGTGAGGGCGCTATTTAAGTCGTGATAGAGGGCACCGAAACAAATCATCCTCACGTTCTTTTTTGCCTCCGAGACAAACTGAGGCAACAGTTCCGGATCGGATCCATTCAGCGACAGCTCGTACACGCTCGGGGTGGTTATCCTATTGGTCCCAAACAAGCCGCGGCGCCAATCATCGATCATCCCCATCATATCAGCAAGATTCCCGGTTGGGTCATGAACCGCACATTGTTATCATTATCAACCATATTAAGCAAGGTATGTGTTATAAGCAACGGATCCACTTACGCAAACGAGTAGATCAGCGTATTGTACTTCTCCCAGCTCACTTTGGATAGCGGGAATCCTTCGGTAGCGTGCCAGCCCGTGTACCACGCCCCTGCGACGAACGAATCGGCCTCACGAGGTGAATGTGGCGAGGCTGTGGTGGCCGTCGCCGACAAAGTAAGAAGGGGAATGGAGCTGAGCAGTAAGCCCAACATGGCGATGGCGAATGGGGGAGAAAGCTAGTTGGGCCATTCCAGAAATGTCATCTTATAGTTATACTTAGCGTGGTGGGTAACACACCGTCACAGAAGTCTGGTTCCGCATGAACATCGGGTAGAGCATAAGTACCAGCCGCAGGGGCACTATTTGCGGACGAGTTCTTGATCCCATGAGCTAGCTCGCATTGAACACATGATATCCCGAGAGGCTTCGAGTCCGGATGGTGAGAATTTCGGTGTGTGATCGAATTCTTGGCCTGTAGACGGTTGTTTAAAAGCTGGCATGATCGAGCGGTTAAGTATCGAAAACTGGATATGTAAACGATCGCCAGCCCATCGACAGACTCAGGAAAACCAAATTGAGGGGATTGCCGACTGCGAGACACTTTACACGTCATTAAGTATTTCTAGGCTAGCAATTCTCGTATACACACCTCCAACTGTTTTCAAAGTTATCGACAATTATTCAATCTGCATTGAAGCGGTTGTTGTTCTATGCGATCCGTTATGCTTCGAGGACTACGTTATTGACATGAAGCATAGAAATCTAGAATAGAACGCCGCCGCCGTCATGTTAAGTTGGTCTTTGGATTGGCCGCACGATCGTAGAATGAGATGCTGGAAGTGATGACTAGGGCACTGAGTACTGATCCCTCGACGTCCGAAGGGAGCTGTCAGGGTTCACTTAGAGCTAATTCCAGAAGATACTGCTCATCCTCGTATCTGCTGTTACTGACCAACAAGTAACATCCGACACGAGGATGAGCAACGTCATACGGATGTGAGTCTGCGGGCAAGAGTAGAAAACACTATATAGGCCCCTCGTTAACGTCCACCACCAGATCACCATGTCAG
>MU268060.1:0-17374 GCA_021014935.1 Hygrophoropsis aurantiaca
CAATACCTAAGATTGACTTTGGACCTACCGAAGCATGTCTAGTTGGTAAACGGATGGCATGTACTGATGCAACGATTGCGTTGGTCGCGCGCTATTCTACACGAGTGTAGGTCCTGACGCGTGGATGAAACAAAAGAACGATGTGTCCGCGCATTCTTTGGGAAGGTCGATCAGTCTATAGGGTGCATTGGAAACCACCTTGCGGTGCGCAGGCGGAGCTAACTCTGGCGGAAATGTAGGTCTTGCGTCCCGATCTGTACCCTGCACGGTGCCAAGAGGTGCTGTTGGTCATTTGAACCGCTTTAGCTTACTCCGGAGCGGAGCTGGCACTGGCGACGTTTGTATCCAGGGTAAAAGCTCTGCGGCAAGGTTATGTTCAGAAGGTGATCAGCTATGCCTTGCATGTTTCATGAGGAGAATCTCGCGTGCGTGGACCAAGCCAGCAAGCAGTGACTGAGGCAGACACCAGAAAGTCATGCAATAGAGAACTAGGCTACAGTACCGCCGACGGAAAGTACATTGAACGATGACCGAATGCGTTTGATTTTTACTATGCTCCGCTCCAGTTTCTCCGCATCCATAGCTTTCTGGAGGAGCATGCGGCGGAACTCTGCATCTTGAGACTTCATCCTCTTAAGAGCTGCTTTCAGCACCGCATATTCATCACCAGCTTCGTCTTCGGCAGGAATTTGTCCATCGCCCCTGCTTGCATCGCCGCCGCCGTGTTCAAAGCCTCCGCCTTCTTCACTGCCGCCGGCTACTTGAATGACATGATGTTCGGCAGGCGCAGTTGTTCCGATGTCAGGCAGGATTCTCTGAAGGAAGACCTGCATCTTTTGCCCCACCTCCGCCTCCGCAGCTGCGTCCAGGATCCTACGTTCTAGCAAGACCTGACCTGCCAGCAATTCGTTCAAGTGTTGTTCCTATGCATGTGAGCGGACGGAACGCAGGAGGGAAAACGCAGGAGCATACCAGCTGACTGGCTGAGTATTTTTTTCTGAGGACCCGAAGTCTCTTTTCTTCGGAAGTGGAGGTGGACATGGTGGTTAATGAATAAGAAGTGTCGGGGGTATCCGAGGCATTCATCAAATTTGGGCTTGTATGTACATGTTTGGTTTGTCTTTGGGATCTGACCGCGTAAGGTTAAGCTCGGTGCGGAGATGAACAATTGAGGTCCCAAAACGAAGGTCAGCGCCAATACCTACGCACGGAAGCGGAAGTTGGCGGCAGAGACCTAAGAACATCAGCGGATGATGCGGAGGCCAGGTCTACGCGATGTCGATAGACATTGCGCCAATAAATCAAAAAGTACCCGGTTGACGCATCCGGACTAGTCCCCCACCGCATCATTTTCCGCGCAACCCAGGTGAATATTGCGCGGAGGATGTATCTACATCGCCGCCGCCAGAAGCGCGGCATTGATCCACGCAAGCCCGAGAAATGTTGCGCAAATCAATATGGCCTGACAGACATCGATCGAAAAATGTTTTCAGTAGCGCCCCAATTATGTCTCGCGATATTATCCAGGCTACGAAAGATTCGACGGGTCTGGGTGAACGTTTTGCAAGCTCTGACTCGAACCAACACCACGACAAGCATCCAGCGTCACAACCGTTAAAATATGGCAAAAGGGCAAGGCAAAGCGTCCGCCTCGGTGAGTAACGATGATACAAATTATCATGGTTCGTGTCCGTGAATATATAAATTTATTTTTACAACGAACAGAAAACTGCGCCGAAGGTGAGTTTGGCAAGGATACCGCGAGCCAGCTCACCAAAGTCGCTTTCTTGCACAGAAACCGGTCACCGTGGCAGCTGGATCGAGGCTGGACCAGGCTCCGCTGACGATCAAAGCGATTCAGGATCCGTTGGCGGCGGAGCGGGCAGAAAAGGAGGCCAAGGTTGAGGACGCGCGAATTGGAATCGGTCTTGTCGATTTGGTGGACGCTTCGCAAGTGAAATTCGGAAAATACAACGGGCGGGCCCTAGTCAAGGCGGAGGTGAAAAACCTTTGCAATTCGTTCGACTCGGAAGGTGTCGATCGATTCCACAGGATGAACACGATCAAGATTATCGTGCCGAAGTCCTACGTCCAACCAAACTCCTTGGTGCAGGACTTCATCAAGGGCAGCTCCGAGGTGGTATATCCTGTGGCACGTTTGAGCCAGGACGCTCCAAAGCCATACGAGTTGATTTGCGTCGGAGGACGGCACCGCTCGGCGGCGATGGCCGTTACGTTGAAGAAGTGGCACAGCGAGATCAAGAAGCTAAACGCGGAGTTGGCGGAGATGGAGGAGGTTGAAAGCGAGGGTTTGGCGGAGGAGCAGGTCCAGTGGCGCAAATCGTTGGAAAAAGACCTGGAGCTCAAGCAGTCGCAATTGTCCATGGGGGGCTGTGGCTGGCGGAATTCTACGATGAATGTAAGGAGTTGTTATTTGGTGTTTCCGCGTGGACGTCTAACTCCAGAGGTCCCCGACGTCAGCGACGATTTTGGCAGGCAATTCCATTGAGCTCGCCATGCACATGTCGCGGAACGAAACCAAACACGTATTCAAGGAAACGGAAGACGAAAGGCTGGTAATGCAGCTGACCTACTTGGACACTCTTTCATCGCCCGCGGAGCGTCGGAAACATTTGCAGACGCAAAAATTGGAAGGCTTGAAGGAAACCGGATATCTTGTGTTCAACCGCATGCTGTCGAGGGACGAAAATATCAGGGTGTTATGTTGGATGATTCACGTTGGGGACCATTTTGCGACGGCGAAGGAGATGACAGCAAAGTGGATGCTTGGCAATCTCAGCGATACACACGGCGCGGTAAGTTATCTGGATCCCTGTTAGTCCTGGATCCCTGTCGCTCAACTCCAGATAGCTCTTCGCTGCTACCTGTGAGCGGATGTGGAGTAGACTCGGCTACTGTTTTTCCGACGGAGAAGTGGAGGAGGACCTTTTGAAAGTCTGGCTGGCGGAATATGCATCGTTGGGCGACGAAGACCCGAGGAAGCTAGCTATGGCCGAGTGGTTGGACAGCACAAGGGAGACGGTACTGGGATCGATAGTACACGGCGAAATGGTGACAAGCGATCTTTTGGACGAGATTGACCGGCGGGCCGTCCCTAAATTCACAAAGACAGCACTCGCGGCGTTCGGAGACATTAACAACGACGAGTGGAGAAAATGCTACTTGCAGTATGGTGAGGAAGTTGCGGAAGTGTTAGCGGAGCACGCGGCGAAGTACGGAGATTCGGAAGGATACAAGAGTTTGCAGAATGCGGCTGCAAAATGGAAATTCATCCTGCGTGACGAAATACCGTACGGTTTTGGGCTTCCCGCGCTCACCAAGTCCCTCTTGGCCCCGTTGGCGCAGTACTTTGATCGCATCAAACATTCGCTCCAAGAAGTGAGTCCTAAATCTCGGTCTGCAGCCTTGCGCAGATATACGGGAAACCTATTTGCGGCCCCGCACCATTGATTTCATTGGAGCTAACTAAGCCGATCAGATTATGCGATGGTTTGATGGAGTGGTGGACCACAACATCCGGACAACTCGGGGTTTCAACGTTGGTTGCCGTTCGTTTGCGGCAATGGATTCCATCCAACGATGTGGTCAGCTTGAGTCGAACGCTGGTATTCAGGACAAGGTGAGTTGCTGGGCTTCTATGCCACATACAGATATATATATACGAAAGAACAAAACAGCTGCTGGAAATGATTGCGGGAAAATACCCCATCCTTCTTAGCATGGACAGGGAAATATCCGAGATGTCGAAGGAACACGAACCCCGCCCCACCACTTCCACCAGACTCGACGCCTATTTCGCACCCAAGGAAGCGATGCCGGATTATGCGGAGAAGCCGAAGCAAGGCAAGCGGGCAGAGAAGAAAGCGGAAGCCACCGCGACAAAGCCGGAAGTGAAGGTTACTCCAGATATGATCTCCAGAACTTACGAACGAGACGCTTTGGCGAAGGCCATCAAAGAGTGCTACAAAAAGAGGGCGGAGTTCGGACGCGAGACGCTCATGCGATCGTACGACGAGCAGACCACTCCGGGACGTCATTTGGCTTACGCCACGTCTTGGCCAATCGAGCGATTTCTAGACAAATCGCATGGTCGTGAAATTTCCAACGTCGCCAATGCTATCATGTTTGAACGGCATTTTGTGATTCCTAAACGAAAGGAACTTCTAGACCGGGATTACTCCGCCACTGCTGAAATCCGGAACGAGCTCTCCGCGATACTGGACAATGCGACGAAGGGAACCGAAACCTCTTACATATGGCCGGACCAACTCGTCGCCAGGGCTCAGGAGACACACATGAAAACTACAACCGAGGAGCAGCTGGGAGTCATCGCGGAGAGAAAACTCATTGAAAAGCAAGGGAAGGAGATACAGACCGTCATAAACGCGGTGACCCGTGCCACCATTGCAAGGCACGCGCCTTCGGAGGAAGAGACAGAGGAGGAGCAGGCAAGGCGGGCACAACTTCACTCGGAGGTCGGACCAATCTTGAGAGACTTGATCAAGGTGAGGATGCGGTGTGTTTCCTCCGGACCACGAGTAGGGTTCAACCGTTTCTAGGTGCTTCAAAAGAACGCGTATCGTCACCGGAACGAAGAAGAGCCGGAGTTCGAAGACTTCACTTACGACTTGCTGCGGGAACGGGTCTACTTGCCAGTCACGATTCAGGGGAAAGACATACCCTTTGAAGAGCTTTATGGGCTCCCAAAGGACGATGACGACGCCAATGCTCCCGAGCCACCAAGTAAGCGGATTGTATTACTATGTACAGCTTGCATATTGATGATTAATGCGATTCCATCACAGCGACCTCGGATGGACTAATTGAAGACGAGGCCGCGGATGAACACCCTGATGAGGACAAGCAGGTTGAAACGACCGCGCCAGCGAAGGTTGTGACCGATGCCGCAACTCCGGAAAGGCCGGCTGCTGGTATTATTCCGGATAGTCCGAGAGTGCGACCGACATCCCCGCCCGATGCGGAGGGGTCCACAGTCCCATCGCGTCATGAGCCGGAGAATATACCAGATTCCGCCTCCAGGGGCCCAGATAACGCTGAAGATCTTGGACGACGGAAACCGGAGGCAGCGGGGGGAAATAGTGGGGAGGGCGATCAACAGGGTGATCGGGAGGATAAAAATGACACTGTAGATGCGCAGGACTACGGGGCCCTGGCGGAGAAATCCACCACCGGAGGAGACGACGAAGATTATTGTGAGTCAATTTTACCTACGTTTTGCGAACCTATATTGATCAACTTGTTTCATTTGTACATCAAGTTCAGCATCGAGGAGCGGAGACAGGCAAGTTCGCCCATCACCCAATAAATTGCACGGAATTGACACCAGGCATTTCCCAGCTGCAACCGACGAGGCCGCGGGTACGATATGTGGTGAGTGACCAGCGTGATATTTTTTGCGCGAATCTCGGAGCTGTGGGCTGAGTAGCGGGTAGCTCCTCTTAACGGTCAGTCCGTCGCCTCCGGTTGTTCCGACTACATTTTGGAGTTTTCCAACTCCGCCGACGATTTCCAAAGCGCCGAATTTTCCAAACCTCTCGACGATTGTAAGCACCTAGGACATGCAGCTCACAATTACGAACATTGACCCCTACATAGTGATGGACTTCGATGAGCGGGGTGGTTCCCGTGGCTACGGGAGCCAAGCACGTCGAAGCAAACGCGGTGCGGCCGACGATCCGGAGATGCGTGAGGGTCAACTCTTCCACACAAACGTTAAACTCTAAATATTTAACCTACAGTGATGGATTTCCATGACCGGGGTAAGCAACCGCCGATTTCCCGTCGCTACGAAAGCAAAGCGCGTCGAGGTAAACGCGCTGCGGTCGACGATCTGGATATGGTTGACGATTCCCGAAATAAGATGGCCAAAACACGTCGCACTGAAGCACCTGCGGCCGAGGCAACCAAGGCTGTCCGAGGCAAGCTCCCATCAGGGGAGCGGCTCAACTTTGGCTCTTCTGCTCTCGGAGGTAAAAAGGGTAAATGGATTTACCCAAAGTGAGGTCGTAGTTCCGTCGTCCTCTAAAGTTTTATGTGCCACTTTTCAACTTTGCAAGCGCCGCCAAACTACCTACATAGTGGATATAATTGTTTACAGCTCAGATCAAAAGCGCGAATAAGACATGGAAAATTGACATGTAAAGGGTTTCAGCTACTTATGAAACTTCTTGACCACGTTTTCTAACATGATCTCCGCATTGACCATCGCCTGCCTGTTTGTCCGGTACATCGACGCGAGCTCTTCGATCTCCTCCAGCAACGCCTTGTATTGAAATTGGATGGTGGTCTGAAGGTCGTCAATGCCGGTGTGTATCGGGGAACCCATCAATGCAGTGGTGTTCAGCGGAGGAAACGGGATCCCGAGCGACTCCAGGATTTGAGCGACCGTATCATCTGGATGGACTTGAGACAAATCAAGGAAAATAAAACTGTGACATACCGATGACCCGAACCAATTCTGGAGATCCACTTCGCGCGGACGAGGGGGGGCGCGGCGCGGCAACAGCCGCAGGAGAGCCGCTTGCAGCCTCCGCAGCTGACTCACCTGCGGAGGCTGCGACCGCTGGGGTGCCGGCCTGGGGACAGAAATGACCGTTCGCCGCCAGGATACTTTCCATAGATGGAGGTACCACGGAGGCAGGCGTGGCGCGCTTAGAAAAGGCCACGGTCAGCGACCCGGAGGCCTGAGCTGCGGCCAATATAGATGCCATGGATGGCGGTTTTGGCGAGCGGACCGGAAAATCTGATAACGGATGGTCAACAAAGTGAGGCGAAGACAATCGCGGCAGCGCTCACCGTCCACGAACTCAACATCTTCATCATCCGAGGCAGCACGAGCGCGGCGTTGGCGTGATTGGATAGAGTTGCGCCACGTCGGCGGCATGCCCTCCAGGACCTCAACGTCTGAACCTGAAATGAAGGTGAGTGCGCGGAATAACAAACAGGAACAACTGCGAGAGCCTCACTTTCGTTTTCTGATCGAACCGAAGCCATGTCATCATCGGCGCCTTCAGGAGCGGACGCCCGCAACGGGGTGGATGCAGGCGTCGATGTGGCGTCCGCGGCCGTAGAGGCAAAAGCGGACGTCGTATCTGGTTCCGTAGCGGAGGTTGCATCTGAGCGGTCGGGTGAAGAGTGCCGCATCGCGTAGAGGAGCCTCGGGGGCGGGAATGCTGCGATCTGTCAGATAGCGACGAAGCAATGTACATTGAAGACTTACCGCGCCGGACGGGTTGTGTCCTGCGAGACATTTCGGAGCGGATGAAGCGGAGAAGATATGTGATGGGAGAACAAAACGCAAGTGGAGGGAAAGGAAGACTTGTGAAAAACGCGTTTGGACAACGGAGGGTGGGAACGCAGAGCGTGTGAAATAAACGTGGCTCAGCCACCAAAGCTTAAAAACACTCGTGCAATTGTGTCCTTCGTTTTCTTCCCACTTCGTCCATCACCCAACCGCAAATCATGTCTGCCTCCACTTCCGCCTCCGCAGCCCAACGGTCTGTTTCCGGCATTCCTTCATCCGCTACCGCCGCAGCCATCCCTGTCCCTCCCGGGCTTCAGAGATATAACCTAACTCTAACCCAGTCCACGGCGGTGAAGCACCTCCTGCGGCGAAGTTACGAAGTGGAGAGTAAGGTGCTGCTACTGAGAAATACAGGCCACCTCGAAGATGTGTCGGATGCAACAACACAGATCGCGGTTCAGCTGGTGCGTCGCTGTATTTTCTTATCCCAATGATTGGCTTAAACTGATCCCCAGGTCACTGTTCTCACCGAGGTGCGCTATATGCGGAACACCGGGGTGAGGGTGAGTGTGCCGCCTTACCTGCGGTCCGCCATCCACCGCATACTTGGCGCGCTGAAGCGTTGCGAGTACCCCGCGTGGGACAAGATCGACGAAGCCGACCAACGCACGGTCGGTTGGAGGCGATGGGAGGAGCTGTGGCTCCCGGTGGGGTCGGAAAGTCGCCTTGTGCACGAAGACGGACGACCCTTTACCCCGGAGCTGTCGTCTGACGAAGACGCCGACGACTCTCCGCATCACCCGCCGGCGGCTGTGTCGGAGGAAGAGCAGGGACTGAGCAATGACAAGGGAAAGCGCAAGGACAAGGGAAAGCGCAAGGACAAGGGAAAGCGCAAGGCGGTGGATGAGGGACCTGCGGAGGCCGGAGAGCATGGGCAGAGCAAGGCAGGGCGCCCTACGAAGAGGAGGGCTAGCAGCAAGTTCAAGTCCGCAGAGTTCGTGCCCTCCGACGGTGATGAAAACGAGGTAAGTCCGCGGGTGTATGAATGCAACGTCATGTTAACACGTGAGTAGGCGCCGCGAGCCACCCCGACCCCTCCGCCGATAACCACAGGCAACACGGCGGGCGACGGAATAACCCAGGTATTGTGACTAACCAAAATCTTTTTCAACATACTCACCACTTCCGCAGCATCAGTGCGAGTACTGCTTAGCGCGCAACATACTGAATTGCGCGGTGCCGCCTGGCCAAAACGCATGCAAAGCATGCCACCAAGCGAAAAGGAAGTGTTCGTTGGTGCCGAAGAAACGAAGTAAGTCCTCAACCGTTATAGCCATCTGCTAACCACTCAAAACTGTAGATGCGTCCGCAACCACTCCTGTAGCGACACCGGCTCCGACTCCGACGCCTGGTCTGAATCAGCCAGGATCTGTTGCGCATCCCGCAGCTGATCCAGGGTTGTTCGAGCCGCCTGCGGAGGCTGAAAAACCTCCGAAAAGGAAGACCGAGGAGGGACCGCCTCTTTCCGCGGCAGTTCCGCTGGTGCCGATCAATGCTGCGGCGGTCGCCGCGCCACTGGCCCCGCCCACCCTCCCCACCGCGTTTCGCGCTACCGCGACAGTAGGTATCCAGGTGGAACCCCCCGCAACCATCGCGACGGGCTTCGAGGTCGCAGCGCTGCAGCAGCGTTGTAACAACCTGGAGAAAACGGTCCAGTGGCTGGTGGAGGAGCTGAAAGCTAACACCGGAAGGATAGACGTGATGGAGCCTGGAGTGGAAGGAATCGAAGGCGCGGTTCAGACCGTGCAGCGGCGCCAAACGCAAATCGGCCGCGTCACTCCCGATACCTCCGCCTCCCCATCCCGTCAGCTTGGGCTAACCGTCGGCACCGCAGACGCTGCCCCCGCCGCTGGCCGCGCCTTGTCAGCTCCTGTCAACGCCGTCGCTGGCCCCGCCTTGTCTGCCCTCGCCCCCACCAATTCGCAGGGATGTTCCATCTCCGCTGGCCCCGCTTCTCGCACACCTCCCGCGACCGTCTGAGTATTTAAACCTGTATATTTTTACTAGGTGGCAAATAAATGATGCGTCTCATGATTGATGAGTGACAAACAAGCGTAGAATATAACACTCGCCGGCATTGCCGCAATTTACATAGCTTGGTGGCAGCTCACACCCAAACATCGTCACACAAGCCAACACATACAAATAACGCTTTGCTTCACAATTCAACTTTTTTTATTCCAAGCAGCCATGTCATCCTCACCACCTGATCAAGCCGAACAACTGGTTAGTCCCGATCCACGCCTCAGTCCCGTCTCCGCTCATTCCCTTGTCTTCACAAGGAGTTCCATCTAGATCAACTTCACTTAGTGCGGAACAACCTGGTGAGTTCCGCGGATTATACGCCTCCGATCTGGTTTCCCCTCATTGGATTCCCCTCAAAGGAGTCCCAAATACTCCAGCTGCAGGCCACCGAGGACACGTTGCACAAGCGCATCCTTAATGCTGCGGAACGGGCGGAAGAACTTGGCGCCATGGACTTGAAGATTATCGCGCTTCAACGTGCCATAGTGGGCGCATTCAATAGGAGGCCAAAGTCGGAGGATGTTGCTGGCAACGGCGGCGACGAAGACGACCAACCTTTTCAATTGGGCCTTCCAGGGGGACAAGACGACCTAGAAGGGGAGGCTAGGCGCGCCTGGCTGAGTGAGTGGTTGAGGTCTGGCGGGTTAGGTAGGACTCCAGGGCCACTGGCTCCGCTAGCCGCGTCGGCGTGGCTGCTCATCCAGGACCTCCGGAGGCAAGGCCTGCGAATGCATCGCGTGCTCTTGGAGAAGGCTCAGGAGTTGTCTGTGGCGAAGATGGGCATGGTTATGTTGGAGCAGACGTTGGCTACCCATCTGGAGGGATAGAGGATGCATGTCGTAGGTTCGGAAGCGACGCGTCGTCAATGAGGATCTGTAAGCGTGATTCCGCACCTCGCGACTCGTTGAGTTTTTACCTCCGACCAGCCTGGCTCTGCCAGCTCCGCAAGCGCTGAGCAAGCGGTAAGCGGTCTTATCGTTTTCTTGGCGATTGCATGTTGCATAGTGCGACATTTAAGTAATTATCTCGCAAGCGGTTGGGAGCGAGATAAAATAATATCCGCACAAGGTTGCCAAACGTTGCGCGGTTTTCGGAGTGGTGTGAAACCCACCAGATTCCGCATCTCTCGGAGGACAGCGGAGACAGGATCGTCGCACATCCCGCGCAAGACAAGGGATTGTTGCGCGAAGTAGAGGTGTGTGATAAAATTAAAGCACTGAGATCATCGCGCACAAAACGGACGTCCGATTTATTGGAGCATGAATATTCGGGATGCAACCACCTTGTTATTTAAAAACTTCTCGAGCGATCGCTGAGGGATATTGAAGCAGTCACTCCGCATTAAAAGTATCATGTGGATACAATGCGGGAACGCAAATCTGGTCCGCGCAACGTTGTCCAGTATTGCGCGGATGTGCGGGGGATGCGTACAAATTTCTCCGCGCAATGGAGTTTTCGCGAATGCTGACATCGATCATCGCCATCGGCCGTTACCGTCGTTAAAATTTACGAGTGCAAGCGAGCATCAAATCCAAACAAGCGAGAGCGGAAATAGACAAAAATTGTTTAGAGGACATGGAGCCGGGCGGTAGTTTCTGCGTTTTTTCTGCGCCGGTTTTGCTAACGAGTGTTGGTTGCTCGATTGGGACAGACAATGGCGATGGCTGTGTAACAATGGTGGCGCCGCCAGAAACATAATAAATAGGTTGAGACTTTTATATGCAGGTGGTGATATGGACCGCACTCCTGTTCCGCCGTCGCCTTCTGATCCGCCTTCCGCATGGATGCTGCATCAAACCGACATACTTGCGGAGTATATGAAGGCCCACTTCGACAAGGCAGTTAACGACGCAAGCGGAGGCAGCCACGTAGAACTTGAAGTACCTCCTGCCCCAGCATCCGTGCCACCCGTTGTGCTTTCTGCAGCCAAGCGACTGGTGGAAAGTCTAACAGCAGCCTACCTGAGACCTGGTAGGTGCAATTACGGAATTCCGTCCGATCAATCTCACCAAGGGTATGAAGTGGTACTAGACATGGATGCGCCGAGATATGCGGAGGCTTTGACAACGCAGGAACTAGGGGTGTCACCGGAACGGGAAGCCAAGCTGTTGAAACGCTTTCCTCCACAGTGGGCAGAGGAAATTTTGGCGGAGGGTCCGCTCATCCTGGTTGATTCCGGAGGGAAGATTTTGCTGTGGTATCTTCCACAGGCACTGACTGAGGAAATTTCGGTAGGCACCAAATTGTACACGGAGGTCGGATGCGCGGCTAACCTCTGACAGCACTGGATTGAGTCCTCTGCCGAGCATCTCCGCGGGCCGCTCGAGCGGAGCGTGGGCCACAAAGCTGGTGGAACTTGGCGACAAGACCCAGAGTACTTCCAGGATGGGTCGGTGTTGCCGACCGGTTCAATCAGCCTGTCCCCATGGTGGTTTCAGCAGGCGCACGATGTAAGGATCACGATATCTGCCTCTGAGCCGTACCTGACCTCAAAATTAGGGACCAAATGACTCGCCGGAGGTGTCAGCATTGTTAAAGCGGTGCGCCAAGGGCGGCGGAGCACGGGTTTGGCTGTCTCACATCTCCTGGGTCAATTCCCTAACAGCAGCCGCACTGTTTGTGATGCATCCGGAGCTGTACAAGGCTGGTCGGGAGGTGATGCTCAAGTTGGAACAGGAGCAGCTGGACATCGCCGCTGACGTAGACGGTTTGGGGGACATTCTGCCGATATGGGGCTCTGTCTTCAACGCGATGAGCGTGATTTCGAATCGGGAGTCGCCGCTGCATCGAGACATCTACACTCGCGCGCAGTGGTACGATATACTGACTACGGTCGGAGCTTACTCCGATGCGGAGATGTCGCTTCCGACGTTGGGTCTCCGGCTCAAGTACGAGAGGGGGACCGTGGTGGCATTTTCGGGCAAGCTCTTGAGGCATGGCGTTTGCAAAGTGGACGGGGATAGGCAGTGCCTCGCTTGGTACATGAGGGACAATGTGCACTCAAGGATGCGTGTTGCAAGTGCGGATTGGAGCAGGTACCAAGATGTTTTTGATTTATAGTAGTACGCCAATGTAATATGAATAAACCACATCCGCACATCATCCGGATCGATCGTACAGTCACTAGGACACAGTAGGTGTCGACACACATTCCATATGTCGCGCAATACGTGGTCCGCGCAATAGCGATTTTTGTTGCGCGGAACGAGACGCGGCGGAGAACCACCCGGTATATATTGACAAATGTTCTGCAGATGCGTGCGGATACAGGCTTAATATCCTCAACAGATGGGCGACGTATCTTTCATCCGCAGGCATCTGAGAAGTGCGGAATTTGTCAAGCAAGTGAGAATAACATCCTCATACCTCGCAATCACTCCGCATAACATTTCAAAGGGCTAACACAATACGCTACTTTCAGAGTTTATTATCGTGCGACTTCTGCTTTTGCCAAATCCCTGCGCACCGACATCCAGACCGGCCCTCCGCGTCTCTCCTCTTGACCTCCTCCCTATAGTGAGCCCGCGTTGGCGCCTTGGTCCTTGGTCCCTTGTAGTCTTCGAAGGAGCACTGGACCTTCACATCCTGTCGCTGAGAAAAGGTCGCCTGCGAGAGAAACAAGTCAAACCTTGGTTCCAATGCATCTGCTGCACGATGCTCCGATTCCTTTGCCTTTTCCCTCTGCTCTGCTGCTTTGATCGCCGCCGCCAGCTTCTTCAGTGACTCGCTATTGTCACGTTTTGCCTGGAATTGTTTGTACACGCTTTTTTTTACGAACACTCGCTTTCTACTTTGTCTTATCCGCGCTCTGACCTCCTGTTCAGCCTCGGATTGCGAATCAGTGTCGAGATTCACGTCAGGGGCATCGCAGGACATGTTTTTGAGGGAGTGCGTGGATTCAAGTGGGCGAATCGGTCGAAAAAATCCACACCCTTTTTATGCCTCTGACAGTTGAACTCCGAAATCACGACCCGAGACAGATAGTTCCGGATTCCTCCAGAGGTGTCTTCAATGTGGGTCAGACAAGTTACGACTCCGCGAGATTGGATGGGCAGTCGGGTGCGGAACCCGATCCACAGAAGTCTTTGTACCATACATACTATATACCCAGCTTTACTCTTATTACCGTGCCTCAAGCTCGGTTGGACTCGTTTGCGAGGGAAAGATCAGCGCTCGCATCCATCCACCGCTCCTTGTCCTCCGCATCCTCCATGTCCTTCCGCTGCATCCCCCGTCTCCCTGAGTTCACTGCGGAACTTTTATCTGGTGGCTCCCATGCTCCGTTCCCGGACCCTTGAATGATTCTGCAAACACCGCATCAGCGGAGATCGTCAGAGCTTTTGGGGCGGATAAGCACTTCAGAGTCGCGTCAAGATTTTGTTCTCCTGAGGCTCGCAGTTCAGCCCAGCCGCTTTCCCGCCTTACGCAAAGTGCTGCAAACAATAATCTTCAGCCGTTCTGTGATACTCCAGAACTTTCATGTACTTTGTGTTTATTTATCGGTGCGAGTATCAACTCGCTCTAATATCCTTGTGCTTCTCAGGTTATGTTCGGAACGACGGGATGCTGGTCCGACACTCCGTTCCCTGTTTCCCTGACATCGCGCCATCCGCGCGTAAGTATCACGATCTACAGATTGCGGTTAAGCGTTGACTGGAGTGCGGAGGGCTGAGACGATGCAAGAAAATAGATTGGAAGGGCAAAACAACCTAATTCTGATACTGTTGCACTCTTTTGTTAGCCCGACCTAACCATATCTCCACGTCCTTTATCGACTTCTGGTTCGCCAAATACAACCCCGAAAGATCCGTCAACTCCTGCATCGAAGCCTTGTGCCTATTCTCCAAGGAAGCTTGCAAGCATTGAAGACTTTGTTGCAAGTCGGAGGCAACCAAAGAGTGGTCAAGGTCAAGCAGGACAGGCATCTCCAGACCCAGCTTGTCCAAGATATCTCGTACCTTATCTTCTAGGTGTAAGGTATGGGTAGCCAGCAAAAATATAAAGGTAAACATAACCCACGAGGAACCGGCTGGCTATGCGAAGTGCCGGCCGGAGGCGCAGGCGAGGGTGCAGGCGGAGGCAAGGGCGCGGGCGCAGGCGAGGGCGCAGGCGAGGGCGCGAGCGAGGGCGCGGGCGCAGGCGAGGGTGCATGCGCAGGCGAGGGCGAGGGCGCGGGCGGAGGCGAGGGCGCGGGCGCAGGCGAGGGCGCGGGCGCAGGCGAGGGCGCGGGCGCAGGCGAGGGCGCGGGCGGAGGCGAGGGCGCAGGCGGAGGCGAGGGCGAGGGTGGAGGCGGGCGCGCAGGCAGAGTGACCGCTCGCAAAGGCTGCGGGCGCTGGACCGGAGGCGGTCCTTTTGCTCGCACCGCTGCCAGTATACTGGCCATCGTAGGCGGTGGCGGAGGGTTGGACGCAGCCAACACGCTGGCCATTGACGGCGGTGGCGGTCGTGCGCGGGGCGCAGGCGCCAGCGGAGGTGCTGCAACGGATCAGCTACCATTTTCATGGACGATAAATCCATACCTGGCATCATTACCACATCGGAATCGACCGCGGTGGCAGTCCAAGAGCTTGTGCCTTGTCCCTGGCCATCGGAATCTAAGCCCGTGTAAGTCGAAGATCGAGGTACTTAAGAGTGCAGGAGAGTACTGACGTTGATTGGGTGGGGAGGTCCATCTCACTGCCCTGCGGGGCTGCGATTCCGCCGTGGGATCTTGCGGAGGAAGGGCGTGCGTCGGAGGTCCGTTTGACGGTGGCTCCACGGGAGGCTGCTGTAGTCGTCTCTCTGCTGATGGTCAGGCGGGATGCTAGTAGCAATAAATCATTCGAACGTACCGCGGAGGATGCGGTCCTTGATTCGCGCCATGTCGGATGTCGGAGAAGCCTGAGGATATTCGGAATGTGGAAGATGGTGGGAGAGAACAAAATGTGTTCGGTGGCAATGGAGCTTAAAGCGGAACAGAACAATGGTGGTAGCGTGTGAAAATGAATGTGGGAAAAGCTGACTTTATTTGTTCAAAAACTAGTGGTGGCGCGGCGCTGTTTCCTTTTCCTATCATCCATTTTAAGCGTCCAAACTCAGGAGAACCCTATCCCAGCTTTTCCAAACTTCCAACATGTCTGCTTCTGCCTCTGCCTCCGCCTCCGCCTCTGCCTCCGCCTCCGCCTCTGCCTCCGCCTCCGCAACCGGGGCTGCCGAATCTACGCGTCCGATCCCCATTACAGAACGCACGTCTCTCACAGACGAAGAATGCCATCAACACTTCAACAGTCGCACCTCCGAAACGGCCAGAGAGACTGCAAGGATACAGGAGTTGGACGTGACTGGGTGGGTTGATGGGGCAATGAATATGGGCGTGCTCATGGTGCGTAGTTAATGTTCTTATTGTTGCGTGTGTGAACTGATCGTTCGTTCTGATCACCAGGCCGGCATTCTGGTCGAGGTTCGCCACATGAGGAGCCTGGGGTGCACCGCCAAGGTGCCGCCATACTTGCGGTCTGCGGTTCATCGGATCCTCAGACCCCTCAACGCAGGCAAGTACCCGGATTGGTCGACGATTGGGAAAATCGACAAGCACACCGACTGCGATGGTTGGGAAGCGACATGGCTCCCCATAGGATCAGAGTCGGCGAACCAACCGTTGGACGAGGAGGGAACTGAAGACGACGATGGTCATGGGCCGGTGGAGGACCGAGACGAGGCGGTCAATGAGACAGGAGGGCAGGGAGAGGAAACGGACGGAGGGGATTGGACAAAGGTGGTGCGAAGGCGCAGGGCGAAGAGGAGGGTGGTAGAGTCACCGGAGAGAGGGGAAGACGAGGTGGTGGGAAAAGATAAAGGGAAGACGAGGGCGGTAGAGCCACCGGAGGAAGAGCGAGGGCGGAGGAGTGAAGAGCAGGGGCAGGGAAGCGGTCAGAGGTCAGATTCTGACGGAGAGGTGAGCCTGCCATACTTCTGTCAGGGTTTGGGCTAGGGCTCACAATCGATTCTACAAGCCTGCTGCCCACACCACCGCTGCTGGCACAAATACCAGCAGCAGATCGGTGCGTTTACACTCCGACGTACGTATATGATCCACTAACGACTTTGAACACCTTAGGGTCCTCCCTGCTCCTATTGCAGGCGCCTCAAAATACCTGGCTGTCACGTGCGCTCTGGCGGCAGGGCTAAAAACTGCCCTGCATGCTCCGCGGCCAAAAAAGCTTGCAGCCTGGTAGTGGATGGCCCTAAGCGCGGGGCAAAAGGTGGGTTCAGTAGCCTGGTGGATGTGTTCAGTATCTAACAAATTTTAACAGCCCAAGCACGTTCGCCCTCACGGCCGCCCACGAAGAGGGCAAAAAAGTCAACTGCTCCGAAGCCCACTGCCGCCACCACCCCCGGTCCGTCCACCACCCCCGCTCCTGTCAGGACATACGCCTCGTCACCGATGAAGCGTCGGCGATCGCCTTCGACGCGTGATGAGTCGACGCCATCGGCGGACGAGGCTCCGCCTCCGAAGAAGGCCAAGGTGGCCATTCCGCCCATCGAGAAAAGGGGGCCCCCAAAGGGTGCGAAGAAAGCTGCTGCCCAGGGCTCAAAGAGAGCGCCGACGGTCACCGGAGGTCCTGAGATGGCGGCGTCGGTGAGAAACAAGCCCCGCCCGGAGGTCCTCTCCACCCTCAAGTCCTTGCCCCTTGTCGCCCCGCAACCTTCGTCAGCCGGCAGCTCCGCGCCGGAACCAGCCATACCGCCGCGCCTTGCCAGAGTCTCACCCCAGGTCGAGGGAGTGGCAAACATAACAGCGCAAGCGGAGGCGCTGACTTTACGAGATGCGGAGGTCCAAGCCAGCGAGGGCAACCCGCCGCCGGAGGTCGTCTCCCGACCCACTTCGTCAGAAGTAGCAGCGCTCCGGGATCGTTGCGACACACTGGAGCGAACTGTGCGGGCGCTTATGGGAGAGGTAAGGTCCACAGAGGGTAGGGTGGGAGCCTTCGAGCCTCGAGTCAATGGACTCGAGGTCATGATGCA
>MU268061.1:0-17353 GCA_021014935.1 Hygrophoropsis aurantiaca
TGCTCCACTGCGATACGGCGTGGTATTGAAAGTTGGCACTGGTTGCCAACAAGCCATCCGAGTTAACCCGCCGGCTCAGCCTGAGCGTGTTCAAGAGGAAGAGGTCGATACTATCCCCGGCCCGGGCGTGATTGAAGGTCTGAACGACAAGATCCTCGCTTACGCGGACACCATCTCGGCGCTGCAGCACACTCTTGAATTTATATCTCGCTGCCAAGAAGAAGATCGACGTCAGTCCCACGCCGATCTCGCGGCGAAGCAGGCGACCATCGACAGCATGGCTGAGCAGATAGCCGACGCCGACCTCGCTATCTGGGATTTCCATAGAACGGCGAGGATCACGAGTCGCCGTCATGAGGAAGATCTGAGCAAGATGCAGGATGAGGTTGCTACCAAGCAGAGAGCCATAGAGGAGTTGAAAAGCGAGCGAGTTTCGCAGCAGCTCGAGCTCATCGCTCTGCATCAAGAAGTATTGCAACTCAAGGATGCGAACTCGGAGCTCATTTCTGTGAACTCGACGCTGAAGGCTCACCTCAACAAGCTCTCAGAGCCTTGGATGCAGTAGTCCAGATGTTTCCGGGAAGCGACGGAGATGATGAAGATGATAATGATAATTACGAATTTGACGAAGACGACCACACAAGGGGTCAAAACCCGGCCCAGCCTCCCCCTCCGGCACCACAGGTGGTGTGACGCATATCACGGCACATCTTTGTTAAAGTGCCCCAAGAAGCCTTATTCCCTAAGGTAATCAAGCCGGATACGACTTGAGTCCATTTTATGGACCACGCCAATCTAGCCTCCATCGCTGCCAATCGCCAAACATTCAGTCTACCTTCAGGTTCCAACTTCCGGTAGGTACCACTGAATATCTTCATTCGCTCAATGCTGATCCATCTTTATCATTTGCAGCAACGGAACGTGATATATTGATCTGCAGCTTATGTCTGGACCAATTGTATCAGTACGTGTCCGTTCAGCAAGTTAGTAATTGACGTATAGCATCAACTTCACGGGCCTTTTCGTGGACCTCAACGCAAGTCTCTTTGGGCTTTATGGCGCGCACATGTTATCGCACATATACGTTGGCACACTATTTACTTACTGATGAACGTCTATTATACACTGCCGTGAGCATCCTATGGACGATATATTATATCTCATCTCCCAACCATTTTACCATATACCTTCTAGATATGTATCTGGACTCTTGTAGCCATTGATTTTATTTTAGTCTTGTTGGATTGTATCACAGCAACAGTTGCTAGACTCTGTGGCTTGATTTATATACAGCGAGTAAATGGAATGAAGTGCCCCCCAGTCCTATTGACTATTCACAACACACTCGCGGATTGTGGTGACAACTAATATAGAGCTCGGAGCAGCAGTGACTAAGTACATATAGACAATGCATTGATAGAACTATAGGACCTGTACATGCAACATCGTGATATATACACATGAAGATAGCGATTGGACTGGACTGAGATGATTCTACACGTTAATGAACCGCAACTTTGCGCCATTTGCGACCCGGGCCCAGACGTCGATGGATTCGTACTGTGTCAAAGGAGGGTTACGATGAACATAGCTTAAACATCAAGATCAAACAGAGCCTCACCTCAGCGATAGTCTCATTCAGTTGCGCCTCCGTATACCCGGCACCCAAAACCCTCGCACGCACGTCTATAAGGGCAAGCTCACCCTCCTCTTCATAATCATCGTCGTCGTCATCCGAATCAACATCCATATCCCTTTGTCCCCCCGGTCCCCTCCCCATCCTCTTCTGCCTCTTCCGTCGCTTCCCACCCCGCCCAGCATCCCCGCTCACCGCCATCCCCTTCACAAGCCTAAATATCTGACTCACAACCGACCGGTCCGGCTCGCGCTCGCGGTCTTCGTCGTCCACCAAACTCTCCTTGCTACACTCCATCAGACGCAGCGCCTCGTCCACGTCGTCGCGCTGCACGAAGTCCGCGAACCGCAGTCGCGCGAGCGCCTGCGCCAGGCGGAGTACGCCGAGGAGCGTCCGCGCGGAGGTGTACGAGTGCGATTTTTTCGCGGCTTCTTCGTCCTTGGCGACTTTGCGCAGGCGGACATAGGACTCGACAATGTAGCTTGATACGTCGGGGGGCACGGTGGGTCGGCGCTGGCGTGCTTGGGCGATGTAATGTCTGTGTGTGAAGATCAACATGATAGGGCGGGGTATGTAGCACGGTGCGTCACATACCTCATGAGGACCGGATCGACGGGCTCGTATTCAAGCTCAGGATGGGTATTGAACATGTGCACATGCGTAACGTGCTGCGCGAGCCGCTCGTCGTCTTCTCGTGTCGGCTTGTCCAGGATCAAGAACAGCAAATCAAACCGCGAGAGCAGCGCCGCAGGCAGATTGATGTTCTCCACGGGCGACACCTTGGGGTTATACCGCCCGTAGAGCGGGTTCGCGGCTGCGAGGATGGACGTACGCGCGTTGAGCGTTGTCGATATACCGGCTTTGGAGATGGAGATTGTCTGTTGTTCCATGACTTCGTGGATCGCCGTCCGGTCGGATTCTTCCATCTTGTCGAACTCGTCGATACAGCATATGCCGTTGTCAGCTAGGACTAGTGCGCCGCCCTCTGAGGAATGCAACAGATGCATGGTTAGGAGTGGAGGTTCAGGGCATCGATCGCGGACGCGGACGCACCTAGTACCATCTCGTCCGTCACGGGATCTCGCATGACAGCGGCAGTTAAACCTACGCCCGAAGAACCTTTTCCAGTGGTGTACACGCCTCGTGGTGCGATTTTGGATATATACTTCAGAAGCTGTGATTTAGCCACACCGGGATCACCCATAAGACACACATTGATATCTCCCCTGATCTTCATCCCGTCGCCCATGACCTTCGTCACACCCCCAACAAGAAGCAGCAGCAGCGCCTTCTTCACATCGAGGTGCCCGTATATTTCAGGGGCAATATTCTGCGCGAGCTTGTTGTAGAGCGAGGGGTCTGCGAGCATTTCGGTGATTTGTTGTTGTATTTGGGGCGTCACTTCGAGATCACTGTATTGCTTTTTGAGCTGGTGGACGTAGTGGGTCTCGAGGTATGTATCGGTGAGGAGCCCAGCGCGGATAGCTTGGAAGCCGGTGTAGGGAATTGGGAGGAATATGCCGCCGAGGTGAACAACGTCGCCTGGGTTCATAGTCCGCGTAAGGTTTCCGTTGACATGGATAGTCATGGAGCGCGGTATATGGCCCACTGGGACTTGATCCGCCTGTACCGATGTCAAGGTCAGCGAGCGCCCGCAAAAGCGATCTAACACCCACCATCTCCTGGATTTTTACTTCTTGGAATGGGCTGAATCGGCAGGCACGGGTCTGCATGTGCAAAGATCCGTGGATCCCATTCTTCTGGCATTCATTTTGGTTCTGGCAGTCAGTTATCGGAGCAAATGTTTTATTGGAGATTTGCTGGAAGGTTTCGGAGCCGCAGACGTCGCAGGTGTAGGCGTTCACGAGGAGCAGGGGTTTGACTTCTGAGACGCGCGTGACGATGCCACGGACTGTGATTAACCTTCCGAGATGGGCGCCTCTGACGTCGCGAACGGCCATAGCGACATCGGACAGGAGAGGTTGGAAGTATAGGTTACTGAGAACTGATCAGGCCGGTAATCAGGATTCGATGTTAATCATGGAGCTTACTATCGACGCAAGAGGTGGTCCGGGAAGCCTTCGTCCGCGCCCTCGAGTTGCTCGTTTCGCTCTCTCCGTTGGTGCAGGATGACATCTATGACTTCGTCGTGCTCGCTGATGTCTTTCGTCGGGGATGGCATGAGTTTGTCCACGGCTTCGCAGAAGAGTTGGGTATAGCGGCGGGTATTATTTCGTATCCGAGCCACCAGTTCAGATACCGTTTTCTCGTGCTAAGGTAGTGTTGTGTTATACCACCATTGGAAGGGTGACATGTGTGCCGCATAACATACCTGGTGAATGTCCTCCAATTCGATCGTTAGCATTTGCTGTTCACGATTGGCTATTCGTTGCTAAAAATATTGTGAATCATCAGAACGCGTAAAATTTGGTGCGAGGGCATTTACCAGCTGCTGCATATACTTGAGAGACTTGCGACTAGACTCGGGTTGGTCATCTTCGTCGTCGCTTAACGCGATATCCGCGAAACCTCTGTTTATGTCCTTGTCCTTCCCGGCGTATGTGGAGAGGAAGTTTTGTATTCTATCTGTGCACTGTCAGTCATTTCTGCACTAGGAATTGAAGAGTAGTAACATACCAAGTTCATCGTCATATACCACATTTATGTTTACAGTGGGCAAGGACATGATGGTTGATGGTAGGATCGCGTCAAGACGCGAGTGTCACAGTCAGTCACATATTGTCACGACTTGTCTTTTCTTGACGCGTGACCAGTTACAGATCGCGTAAACGTCTTCCATTTGAAGACGCGACCCCGACGCGACCCCGAGTCTCTTCCTCGTTTTTACTTATTCTACTCAAATTTTACCCACCATATTATTTTTCTCCTAGATTTTTATCATGACCGCCTCGACTCCTAATTCAACATATACCTGGTTTGCTCCCGAAGCTGAGCACATGGATATCTCCCTCGCCGTGAGGGAGTACATCCAGAACCAAGTGGGGCAGGTTTTGAAGGAGACACAAAGCTTGCAATGGTGCGATTGGAAACATGTTAATATTGATAACACAAACGACGCAGACAAGCGCCGTAAGCTCAAAGCACACATCATACGATCGTATCCTGGACTCCTCACCGGTCCTCACGGTGCCCGCGTTCGTCTAGACAGCAATGAATGGCTTCCGGTCTACGTGTTATCGGCCAAGGTAGCGCTCGAGAAGTTGATTAAAACACAGTATACCACGGATCTCGACATCTGCAATGTTGTTTGGCGAAATACCAATTCGAACCTCGTAGCTCTAACGTTCCTAAACAACCATCTCGACCAGGACGCAGCCTTCTCGACGTTTGTCACGCAGGGAGAGTCTACCAACCGAGAAAGTCTGTGGGCTGCAGGCCAAAATGGCGCAGGATTCATGATTGCCACCCAGTTTTTCTATGAGCTGGTTGATGATTTGCAGAAGAGCAGCTCGCCGAGTGAGGATATATCGCAGTGTGGTATCTCGTTTCGAGTGGGGTACAATATCGGCGAGCTCGGCTGGGATGCACGACGCTGTCCATCCTGTCCAGCCCGCATCGCTGTAAAACTAGACGATTTGACACCATTGACCCCTGAAGAAGTGGCACTTAGTCGCGGTATGAGTTCGCATTCCGGTTGTAAATCTACCACTTACGTTTGGTGCCTAAGGAATAACCGAAAAAGACGCAGCCATCGAGGTGACCTCCATGTCAAGGAGGCGACTGGCCTATAACATGTCAAATCCGAAAGGCATCGTCAAATCCGAAAAGGATCGGCATCAGGCGCTTTTCTCTGAAGAATATACAATCCGGGAAGACGAAGTTTCCATCACTGTCATCGGCCTTTCGGGAGACATCACTCCAGAACATATATTCTGTGGCACATACGGCCTTTTCAAGCCTACTCGCTCATGGAGAATTCCAAATGCTCTTTTTGAATTCTTCCAAACCCCGAAAGATGTCTCGCTCTTTTACTACCGCGGGCAACTCATGCCCTCAAGCCAATCCGGCCTCAATCGTCTTGGGGTCAATTATCATGGGACGCTACAGACCACCTCTGCACGCACCCAGGTTGCACGTGATCCTATTCTGTATCAGCGATACAGACATCTATTGACGGAAGCAATTCAATACGCCTTCTGCCACATACCGGAACTGGCTGTGGAGCTGGCTGCTGACATCCTCGCTGATTCTGATAGTGAATGCAAAGAGCGTGCACTGGACATCTTCGAGCCTAAAACAGGCTCTGAGATCGTATACAAAGTAGCTTTCAACTCCGCATGGCGCCGTCTCGATTCCAATATACCACTAGGAGAAGCTTTATATCCGTACCACAAGAGCAGCGTCAATGACTCTCACCTCATAGAGGAATTTGGCATGTTCGCCGTGCCTGTGCGAGACGATATCATGGATCAAGTGCTTATACCCTCTGGTGCCTTCATTCCGATCAGAGAACATGCCGAAGATATTTTTCTCCATCGTAAAGGTGTGGGTAGCGGCATCACCGGCTTCACACAGTATAGACGTGCTTTGCTGGAAGTATTCTCCTGGGCAGCCAGTTCGGATATCGTCATGGTGGATTATACCAACTCCTATCCAAAGGTTTTGTGGGATAACAAGACGAGACAGTTTGTCGTCGGCGTTCCTCGATGCGCTCAGCATTCGGAGGAAGAGTGCTCTTGCTGGATCGGTCCTTACCTCATGGAGGCGAGAGAGACCTATCGGAAATACGCTACCGAAGCAACAGACATGAAATCATTGACTTTCGCTGCTTTGTTCCGCGGGTATGCAATTGCCATGGGAGGTGACGTTGACCAGATCGATCGAAAGGGCAAAGGTATGGTCAAATCACAATTCCATCCAATCCAATGCGTAAACCAGTTGTTTTTTTAGCGAGCACTTATCTACGAAAACGTAAAAACCCTCCAGACTCCCAGGTGTTTGAAAAGCCTGAGCCGCCAATTTCGAAGCGCCCTCGAGCACAACTCACTCGAACAGTATCAAATTCTCTCGCATGCCCTGATAGTGACATGGAGGTCGAAAATACTGGAGAAGACGTCACCACTTCAACTGTATGTGCAGTAGGAGGAAAGGTTGTCAGCGCCGCCGCGTTACGTGCTTCTATGTTGGTCGAACCCACTAGCAAGTATTCTTTTAGCCACATACTCCACCAAAGACTCACTACTTACCCGCAGTCATCCATGCCGAGCTGTCCGCCGGTTTTGCGCACAGTTCTGTTGCTCATCCCCTCACAGAGCACTTTAAAGGGATAATGGAGGCCTATGACCGAACAGCTGTAAGCGCCTCCACACAAGCGGCTCGTTTTGAGATGCAACGTCAACATTTACTGTCAGAAAGCTTGAAAAACGAGGAGACTATCAAAGATCTTCAGAGCCAAATTAGCGCAGAACGAACGCGGGGCGAGTCCTTGAGAACTCAACTTCAAGTGGTCGAAAGCGAGCGCGATCGGACGAGAGAGTTATTGGTGGCAAAATGGACTGAAAACAAACAAGGATAGTGAGTTTACGACTTGGAACAATCCCTCCCTTTCAACTGCTTTCGTATAGTTTTCTTCGCATTGAATAAGTTCTGATAATCCTTGCATTCAACACCTATACCACACACACTGTATACTGTTATACATAGTCTTTATGCTACATTATGTATATTTTACAATGACGAACTACCATATTATACATAGGATATTATTGTACAGCAATATACGAGATCGGGAATGTAAACCGTAAGCGTTAAGCATCAGATGATAGGTACACAGTCTAGAAGTCCATACACCCTCTCGGGGTTGCCACTGGGCTGACTGTTCCAGCTCTCGATAACAAAGCGAAATTCGGCTGTCTGCCGTTCAGTTTCTCGGGGCCACCGTCGATGTACGTCCTCTAGATTCCCAAGCACAGGCTTAAGGCGGTCAGTGAACTTCTTCAGAGCCTCGGGATCTTCTCTCAGATCTGTGGGTGGCAAACCCTTAATGAGAAAGCACTACCATACGGTTAATGAGCATCATGGAGCGAGAAAAGGTAACAGTGGGTGCTTACATCTGGATCGGAAACGGAAACAGATATCACATCCCCTGCGGCATCTTGCAATCGAAGGCAAAAATGGTAAAAGCACTTGACATGAGTGTCAATCATGTCGTCGCACTTCGGACAACGTCTAAGCGTCCGAGATAGACTGAAAACACAGATCAGCGGGGTAACCAATGCGGTGCCAGATGATGGTTACGCTCACTCTGCATCACATTTCATGCAGTGCAGGATGACAGCGTCTTGAAGTGACAGAGGGTAAAAATCCACGACTCGAGCGATAACCTCAAACTTGGAAGGACAAGCTTCGCTGGAAATGATGTGTTTGATGGTCGCATCACCTTCATTATGGCGAGCGGGAAGTGGAACTTCAGGGATGGCTATTGGTTTTTGTAGGCTCTCATTGGGTTGCGCTTCTCCTGTTTGTGCTTCGCTTTTCCAACGCTCCTTGCGCCTGGTACGTAGCAGTCAGGAGAATGAGAAAACCATCTGGGGGATCACTCACTGAAACAGGGCCTTAGCGTCATCGCTCATTGGATCATCAGCAGCGAATATGAGCTTCTCATCGCCACCTAGGCGGCCATAGATATTGTGTGCTGGTGGTCTGTTGATTAGTCTTAAGTTCTTGATCGCGTAGAATCTGCCAGGTATAATCTTCTCGGCCCTCCTTTTCTGCCCACCCTCCAGCACAACTTTGACAACATGGCGGTCAAGCCCCTTCCCCCATTTATTAGAAGGAATAATGGGCAAATCGGGATGGAAGGTGTAATCGGTAACGTAGGCTAATGCTTCATCTGGGGAACTACAATCCATATGGAGAACCTGAACAAAACTATTGAGCCTGCACATTCGTTTGCACAAGATAACTCACCTCAACCGTGCAACTGAAGAAGCCGGTTTTATCATCTACATCTTGAATCAGTTTGCTGCCAAATTCATTCGAGAGGTGAACCGTTGAGCCTCCGCTATTTGTCCACTCTCTTCTCCGCCTAGAGTGTTATGTCAGTATGTGTGAAGCAATCGCAATAGTAAATAAATGCACTGAATAAGCGCTTCCAGATGAGGCTGATTGTCTGTATTCCGTTCATCCAGTTTGCAAACTCTTTCATCCAGCTGCATCTTCCCCTCCATAAATCCATGTCTGTTGTGTACCACACGCGAATTATACATGAACCACAAGTCCCCTGGTTCCATGATGCGTGCGAGATTGGCGGCAGCATCCCACATTTCGATTTTCAAAACATGGGTAGATAGCTCGGGAGGGCACCAGCTTGTTTGGATGGGATGTAGTCGGGGATTTGACGTGTAGTCAGTGACGTAGACGCTGTAAGGCCCGTTGTCATTTTGATAAACGTGGAGGATCTACATCAAAAGGTGAATAAAATAGTTTCAGTTGACCAGAAACCAAGCTTAAACCCACCTCCACAGTACAATCAAAAAAACCGCTGGGTTCCATCTCCGGAGATGCATCCGCTATGAGTCGGTGAGGTCTTTTGGAACGCTTAACGCATTGAATAGTGGTGATATTATCCCCTCCGCGTTTCTGCAATTCCTGCCACCAATCCGCGAGTTTGCTGCAGTAATTGATTTCGTCCCCATCCGCTCTTGGTTCCCAATATGGAGTGTATCGATAACCAATAGTATCAGGTCCGCCCTCAAACTCAGGAGCATTTCCTCTGTTGGGTGGTCTGATACATCGCATTTCGGGATCGTACGCAGCCCAGCGCAATTTATCACCATAGCCCACGACACTGGGTCTTCCTTGAAACTGGGTGACCTGGAAGTGTATAGAGGATATAGATCAGAGTTTCGTAGCTTGCGATGAGGAAGAGGTTTACCTTGAGCTTGCGCAGTATGACGATGTCCCCCTGCTTCACTGCTGGTAGCCATTCTACATATTTCTTCTGAAAGCAATTGACAGAGATGTGGTTGCTGCTGTCGATGTATGGGCTTTCCGGATTCATGACGCTTGATGGATCCACGATATCAAAGGAACAACCCCATTCTGCAAACCATGGCATTGCCGGAGATAAACAAAAGAATATAGTAAAAGACGAAAGCTGTTACCATTAGACCGAGTTAGGGAGGGGGTCCTTGCTGAAGTTACGACTGCTATGGCGTTTATTAAGCCACGATTTTCTTTGATTTTTCCAACGGCAACATACGAGTCCACCTGTGAGGAATTATAGTCAGATGTCGAAGAGATGTACATGGAGATCCGGATAAACCTCTGTACGAAGACCAGCGCGAATATGAAGTGCAGGGTCGATCGGTGCGGGAACGGGAACAGTGTCGACGGGCGCTGAGTCTGGCTCTGTGGGTGGTATACGTGATTCTGATGAAGGGTTCCCCGAGGAAGGTCCAGATTCGGGCAGTTGCGATACTTCAGAGGGTTGATGGTGATCTTGTATGGGTTGAAGCTGTTGAGGTGGGGGGACAAGTGGGGATCGTTCCGGAACAGGTGGAGGAAATATAACAGCATTAGAATTTTGATCACTGCATGAGGATAATGACGCGGATTTCGACGCCTGAACTTTTGGGGATGGTTTTCGAATATTTCGCTCCTTTTGTTTCAGTCTTTTCCACTGTTTTTTGCTGACACCATCGGGTCTGGTTTGCCCGTAGACACTGGCATGATCAAGAGATTCTGGAATTTGATCCACGACTGGAGAGGTATCGTGAATTGGGTTTACATTGTTTGAATGAGACTCAGGGGGGGCGTGGTCGGGGGTGATGCGGCTTCGGGTGTCTGGTAATGGTGGTCTGATCCCATCATGTCCAGATTCAAAGGCATCTTCTCTCACTACGTCGGAAATAGTTGGGATAGCCCTAGGATTGGCAGGCGTTGAATACCAGTCGTGCTCCTTGTGTGATCCAACACCTGGCCAATTTTTTCTTCCATAAATCCATAAATTCATTGTGAACAGGCCTTACCTGCCCAGGTATTTATATCTCCAGGTTTCTGGCCAACGGCGCGCGAAATGAATTTGACAGCAACTCCGTCAGCATATTTCACGGCTAGGGGCAATGAGTATGGCGCGGATGATGCAGCTCGAAGTTCGACCTTCGCGCCTTTCAAAGCAAAGCAGAGCACATCATGCACCTTGAAATTTGGCGCATTCACTCCACGCAAACATTTCTCGGAGATTTCGACATGAAAGCGTGATATCGTCTCATCTGTGTTCATCTCGAAGACAATTCGACGAAGCCCTCCTTTCTGGGGCCAGATCATGTGAACTTGGCCTTGAATATTTCCTGTGTCATTTTCGAGCGATTCCGTCAATTCCGTTGCGCTTCGTTGGAGAGCTTCGTTAAATAAATCTTCTGAGCCGTTTGGTTCGGTCCTCGAGCGTTTGGAGACAGTTTCCACATCTTCTATGGCTGTCCGCTTCATAGGATAAGCGCCTATAGAGATAATCTGGTAAGGTCATATGTATAGCATGGAATTCTGAGAGAATAAGTTGTTATACTGGCCTTAGAATCTGTGACGCAGTGTACCACAAGTATCGAGGACAAGAGACGCGGGTAGACCCCCGAACACAACGCGGTATAATGACGATGTGGATGGCCGGACCCATGGCACCCTTATTATCTCAATGATGTCGAACGTACCACTACCAGCATTATTCGCCAAAGCTCTCACATCTGCATCAGAGGCAGTAAATCTACCTACAATTGAAGATAAGACACAGGCAAGGCTTTCTTTTATAAATCGAATTTAATGGGGGCTGACATTGCACAATAAGGATCTGGTACAATCAGCTTTGGTCGATCTACGTCAACTACACTCAAAGGTTGCAGCGCTTTCCTTGTTTAGCCAAAATGAATCTATCGAGGATATATCTACAAGAGATTTGGTATATTTGACGGTACCATATGTCTTTGCGGAAGTTCAGAATCGCATCAAGACGACGAACAGGGATGAACGGATGACTGTTCTCACCCAATGCCAAGTGAGTCTTGCATCACGTTACGGAAGACTTTCATCATTAAACCTTTCATTAGAGACATATGCGCAGCTTTGTCTCCAGTCTAGATATGTTTGAGATGATCTCAGAGGCTGAGCATGCCCTTTACAGCCAGAAAGCGTCTACCATCCAGGACGCTACCAAACGTCGAGAAACCAAAATTAAGCAATTTAAGGCTGAAAAGGAACTACGCGCGCGAATAGATGTTGTCCGAAAACGAAGACGGTCCACCCCAATAATAAATCAAACACCCACCGATTTCGACCTCATAATTTCACTCCTTCCGACGAGTGCAGATGAGGATGAAGAAGATGACTCAGAAACCGACGAGATTCTCCGAGAAGCAGTACTGTTGCTACTCCGGCTTAACTATGCTCAGGCACATTCCCAGCTCGAAAGCTTAGACCAAGAACTAGAACTTCTACGCAATGCTCCTCCACCTCCGCCCTCTCAGCCACCTGTAGATGAGCGGAGGGGAAAGTCCAAAGAAGAGGATGACATGTGGAAACTTGACACCAAGAACCAACCAAGTAACAGCGGTCCCTTACTTGATCCAAGCGGAAAAGTGAGCAAGCCAATAACCGCCCGCGATGTTATTCGCGTGATTGACGTTGCATCTAGCCTCTGCGACCATTTACGATCTTGCCTGCAGGTATGTCTGATCGTTCACGTTTGCAGGCGCAAGTCTTTGGACCAGGGCATCGGCTACCTACAATGGCTATTGACGAGTATCTTGAAATTGAGCGTCAACGAGGTAACATTATATCCGGAGGAGGGTGAGTGGATGTCTCGTTCAGGAGAGTCTGATATTGATATTGGTGAATATATACGTGATCAGCCCTCAATCTGAAGCAGAACCCACGTCCTCCGAACAGTTGGCTATTGATGCTGAGATGGATGGAACCGCCTTTGGGGAGACAAAGGCTGAAGAGAAACGTCAAAAGGACGAGAATTGGGCACAGTTTACTGACGCCAACCCGCGTGGTGCAGGAAATACGATGAATCGTGGTTGAGAAACTGTATGAGAGAAGTAATAGCCTTAGCTTGTAACTGGCGATGATAGTGCATGCTGCCACCTTGCTGTCAATGGCATTTGTGTCAGAACATATCTATAATGAAGTAAAGCAAAAGGTATATAGAAACAGTAATATACGCCTCGTTTACACGGAGTAAATCCTAAATCAGCAGCTACACTGCGATGCCTCGGGAACTTGGGCTGCTTGCGATGCTGTGACATCAATTTCTGACCAACAAAATCAACGGCGCCCAATAGTCGCGATTTTGAGTACGTACTAGCGTTTTGTGCATCTGCTTGCCCCTCCTTTTCCATGCCTGGTAAAGACAAGGCGATCTTTTTGAACAAGCTTTTGACGTTATGCCCTGCCTTAGCAGATGTTTCCATGAACATAATGTTCATTTGTGTTGACTTCGCAGTGGCTTCCTCCAGTGTGACTTCTCTAGTAACACGGGAGGGTGACGTGTCAGATGCGTTCTGCATATTTATAGTCTATTGGCGACGAATACGAAACTAACCGCTTGTCAGACAGATCAGCCTTGTTACCGACTAGAACGATGATGACGTCGTTCCCTCGTTCTGACCGGACATCGTCTATCCATTTCGATGTGGACAGGAATGACTGACGATCTGTTAGGTCGGGTTTTAGGCGTTAGTACTGCATCTGAGCATGTCGACTCACTTGTTATATCAAAAACTACTATGGCTACAGACGAATCACGAATGTATGACGGTATAAGCGAGCGGAATCTTTCCTGAGAAAACAAGAGTAGACCAGTGTTAGATATACGCTCTTTGAAGATATGAACAGGACAGATTGCAACGTACCTGACCTGCAGTATCCCAAAGCTGTAGCCGCACCGTCCGATCCTCCAAGTACATGGTCTTGCTCAGGAAGTCAATGCCAATCGTGGCTTGGTATGTGTTGTCAAATGTATCGTACATGAATCTATTAGTTTCCAATTCTAGTATGAGTTATACTATAATCCCGAGTTACTTCCTGTAATCGGACACTACCTTGTAATAAGACTAGTCTTTCCAACGCTCTGGTCGCCCAGGAGGACGATCTTGGTACGCTTGGGAGGCGTAGAAGAGAAGTCCGCCGTCGCTGGTGTCGCTGGTGATTCCATTATTGTCTAAGGGCTAAGCCAGGCCAGTTGTCGTCAATGTCGAAGGGAAGAAATAATGATTGTACGATCCACGTCAGAAAATTCCTTGAAATGAGTAGTATGTTCAGTAGTTGTAGTCTACCTTGACGGCGGCGGGAACATGTCGGAAATGTTTGGTATTGCTTGCCCAGGTGACCAAAATCAGTCAATGCCGGCGGTAAAGCACGTGGCAATATAATCGGGCTCTCGAGCGGCTAATCTTCAAGTTATACTCTAGCTCTTCTGCTTTTTCGGCTCAAGCAATCCTTGCTTTTTTGCTTGCGCTATCTCACTTACAGACCTGTACCAACATGAAATTAACCGATAAAATTGCTACTTATAATGAATCGCATCCATTCTACATATTCGAGTTCTTCCCACCTCGAACCGACCAGGTCAGAATTTCGCGTCCTGCTTTCACTGAATGTCGAAAGCTCACGTTTGTTTATGTACTAGGGTCTTGAAAATCTTGTTTCCCGTATTTCGCGTCTCTCCGTGCTCAATCCGATTGCGATTAGCGTGACATGGGGTGCTGGAGGCTCCACCAAGGAGCGTAGCCTGGATCTCGCAGGATTTACCCAGTCAGACATCGGGGTCGATACGATCATGCATCTGACCTGCACAAACATGGTTCCTGGGCTGGTTGACGATGCTCTACGGGTAAGTTGATTTGCTCGCTCGTGATTCGGGATCACGAACTCGATCTATAATTAGGCGGCGAAAGAGCGAGGAATTCAGAATATTCTAGCTTTGCGTGGAGGTATGATGGATAGGCGCGCAAGTATACAACCTATCACTTCGCTTATTTCTCTATCTAGACCCGCCTCGAGGAGAAGAGAAATGGACCCCTGTTGACCCTCGGTTTAAGCACGGAATAGATCTTGTGACATATATTCGCTCCTCTCCCGAATTTTCCTCCCAATTTTGTATCGGTGTAGCAGGTAATCAAAGATCATGCATGTCCCAAAGCTCTATCAACTAAGCGTAATCCAGCCTACCCAGAAGGACATCCAGATAGGGAAACCGATGAAGAAGGGGAACTAAATTTTCTGAAGGAAAAGGTTGATGCAGGGGCTGACTTCATTATGACCCAGCTATTTTACGACGCCGATGTTTTCCTACAATGGATTCAGAAAGTCAGAGCAAAAGGTCAGTGAGATCGTTGAATAAACGCCGCACTTCCTCAACGTCAACAGGCATCACTGTGCCCATCATACCTGGGATTATGCCGATACAGACGTACTCCTCATTCCTTCGATTGATCAAGCTGTGTGGAATCCGAGTGCCTCCGTCCATCATGGCCGATCTCGAGCCGATCCGTGTACGTACACCTTTCTTTCAGATGCTGGTGGTGAAAACCTGATTTAGACGCTAGCATGACGATCAACTGGTCAAAGAATATGGTGTCAAACTCGCTGCTGACATGATACGGACAATCACAGTCGCAGGTGTGGTTCCTGGCATCAATTTTTGTACCCTGAATCTGGAAAAAAGTGTTCAACTTGTGCTTGAGAACTTGCATTGGGCGGGTGGAAGTCCAAAGATCACCAATAAGCTGATCGCTGTTTGTTATTTCGCTAAACATTTTCGATGCTATTTTGAACACATTTCTAGGATGCTCCTAGTCCTATCACTTCCTCTCAACAGGATGCTGACCTCGTTATAACCCCTGGAAGTGCAACAACATCCGCTACGAACGCGTTGACTTCAAAACAAACCCTCGATAATGAACCCGGACGAGGGGAGATCAACAATGCTGCAACATGGGATGAGTTTCCCAATGGTCGGTTTGGTGACTACAAAAGCCCTGCTTTCGGCGCTCAGGATCAATGGGGAGGCCTTGGGCTCTCGGTGAGGCTATTGCACCATCCTTATTTATTATTGATTTTTACCCTCGATTATCAGCGCCTTGAAGCTACGTCAGAATGGGGAAATCCGAAGACGGCAGCGGATTTGACGGATTTGTTCTTGCGATACCTCCACTCAGAGATACCCACTACTCCGTTCTCCTCGCTTCCTCTGTCGCCTGAGTCACAAACAATCCTCCCACATCTTGAAGACTTGACGAAAAGAGGGTGGTGGACTGTCTGTTCCCAGCCAGCCGTCGATGGGGCTGCCTCCACAGATGAAGTGTTCGGCTGGGGACCGAGAGGCGGTTACGTCTTTCAAAAAGGATTCGTCGAGTTTTTCGTGGAAGAAAACACAGTAAGAAACATCGAGAAAAAGATCGAGGAAGAAGGCAACGGCTACGTACATTATTTCGCTGCAAACCATCAGGGCGAATGCAGAAGCAATGTACCCGAGGACGGGCGGAACGCAGTCACCTGGGGCATGTTCCCAGGCCAGGAAATCGCGCAAACGACGATAATAGAACGCGAGTCTTTCCTGACATGGAAGGTGCTGCCTGCCATATGTTGTGGTGTTTTATTTCTGGAATACTCATTGCGTGTCTTAGGAAGAGGCTTTTTCGATCTGGGCGGAGTGGGCGTCATTTTATTCGCCGGGATCGAGCGAAAGGAGTTTACTGGAGAGCGTAGGAAGGGAAAGATGGTTAGTTAGTATTGTACATCACGATTATAAACGCGAAGATGCGTTATGGACGTTCTTATCTTCATAAAGTATTCTAGTGTCTAGTAAATCCCCCTATTCCAACTTGCTTTCGACACAGCCACACATGGATTGATACGCTTTTCGTTCAACGTTCAACTTTTGTTCCTAATTTACCCTCTTTTGATCTAATACCACCATGTCCGTAGTTACCCCAACTCTTATACCAAGGCCTCTCATAGTCCCGCTCGTACTCCCAAATCCTCCTCAACCAAACCCAGCTCCTCTTCCAAAAGCCAATCGCTTCCCAGGGCGCATGAACAACCGACGAGATCTCCAGCACGAAATGGATGACTTGAGTGATGAGGAGAACGAATTGGAGGAAATTGTGAGCTTTATTGCGCTGCTATTGTAATCACGATGCATACAGACGTATCTCATATCTCATATGCGGCTGCTCGATACCTGGATAGAATATGCGCATCCGGAATCAAGGTTTCGACTCGATAATACCGATAGGGCGAGTTACGACACAGATGGAGGAGAAGAACGATGTCTGTGACATTTGATTTCTTGTTTATTGCTGATGTAGACTGACTATCGGTATACTTTATATCTCATGTATGGTGTAGGCCGAGGATGACGATGATGATTCCGACACTGGGCAATCTGGCGGAGGTGCTCCCTCGGTTACCGGCGAGGAAAACGATGACTCGGGGCCAGACCTCGATGCGAGCATGGAAGATATGGACGAAGAGGAGGGAAATATCACTGCCGAAACCGATGAAGTGGATGAAGGGAACACGGAGGAATACGAGGACGACTTTTGACGGTTAGCTGATATCACTGACCACTGAGATGGGGTGGTTGCAAGTACGGTCCCATTCAACTTACTGCCACAGATTCCGGCAAATCTGCAATCTGGGCGGCTGCAGCGTTATACATTCGCGTAGGATCGAGTCCGCATGTCCGGAGCAGAG
>MU268062.1:0-17270 GCA_021014935.1 Hygrophoropsis aurantiaca
ATGTATCAGTAGTTAGTATGGTATTTATAGGTGAATATATAAGGCAATGTCCTTATAAGGACATGCCCCTTTACAATCTTATACCTTACTGTCAGTGTGGCACTCCCTTCAAATTTGTTTTCTGCATGATACTTTGTTTCTTGCTTGACACACTAACATTTCATTATATCAGGCTCGTTACTCTGGATCTCTCTCCATGATGTAAGTCTATGCTGCTAATAGATAGTACTTGTGGGTTCATATCTAAATCTAATTCTGATTGACAGTGGACTTGCAGCCTGTGCGTGTTGCAAAAGATTCAACTGAAATTAGACTCAAGACTTAGCTGGATATTATAGGGTACATGTGTATCCATTTCACATATTCAGTGAGTGAGATATATTTGCTGCTTGGCTGACTTTCTTATCATCCTGAACCATCAGGGGTAAGTGATGGTAGTTAAGTATTTGCCATCATTGACCAGATTGAATATCATGGCACCCAAATAGCTGTAAGTTTACTACTGTTCTGTGCACATACATACATATTCTCGTTTTTCATTTATATAGATGAAAACATGTCTCTGGCCATAAACTGGGCAGGCAACATATTTCTTCTAACTATGCAAGGTCAGTATGATTTATATTATTTGAGCAGATGAATTAATTGTGGTGCCTTCTCATAAATGTAAACTTTCTCTTACAGCCATGCTTGTGATCCGTGTTTATGCCCTATTCAATCGGTCAAAAAAGGTTTTGATTTTCCTTGCAACATCTTATGTTCTTCAAGCATCTGCTACATTTGTGCTAACGGGGTTGATGGAAAATAAACGGGTGTTTGATGAATATTGTGAGTTTTTGTTGATAAAAACATATGACTTTGAATCTTCTCACCTATTGCACCCCATAGACATATCTGTTGGTTCCACTATTGGGAGTGTCGTGCAAATTGTCAGCCTAAATCCCTCTGCATTTCCCTACACAATAAACCAGGATTTCACAATTCTCTCCATTGTTTTCGACACTATTTTGTTGTTGTTTGCGCTATGGGCATTTGCGAAGCATGCTTTGGAAGCAAAAACACTGGAAGGAGGATGGTCTATCAATGTACTTGTGAGAACATTAGTGGCAGATCACTTGTTGTATTTCATTTGGTATGTTTTTCGTTGTTTGAACTTATCTATAATGGAATAGTTTGACTGACATGTGTTCCACCCTATCCAGTAATCTAGTCTGGCTGTCACTATCTTTTGCTATCAACTTGAGCCCAAATGGTAATGTCAGTACAATATCCAATTCCAATCAGTTTATCTGCTTTCTCCCAGTGGCAGATCTCATGCTGATGGATCATATTTTATGCATGTAGCTCGATGTGTCCTGCATGTTACTCTACACTGGGTACTATGTTTCCAATGCATTGGTAGTTATTTCTGGTCCCCGCATGGTCATCAGCCTTCGTACAACAGAGAGCAAAACAAGAGGGGAAGGTGGGACTTTGGAAGGCGAAGTAAGCACCATCCGGTTTGGCATTCAAGAGCCACCTACCCAATCTGAGAGTGTTATGGAGGAAGGGGGTGGGTTCCGAGCAACGGACGAGAATGTGCAAATAGATTAGCATCCTCGAATAAGCATATTTAATCTGTCTATGGGCCAGTGTTTTTACATAGCACTACTTGCTTTGTTATGTGATATGTATACTACTTGAAGTAGATTATCTTATTTATACTACACCTACTATACCCTCTCAAATTGACCTGGTACAATCTGTTGTTTCGCAAGGAGCTGGTAAGAAAACATCCTGCTCTTCCTCGGGGCTGCAAAAGGTGATACACGTCGAGGATCTCTACAGGGGATAACGTTCAATGTATAGGCACCCGAGTGACGATACGAAACGAAACGCATAGGCGTAACCTTTGTCCGTGTCATTATCAGCATCGCGGGGGACGTAGTTAGTACCGCAAATTCGAAATGTCCCAGCTGGGGTGTAGGCTATAACAAGTGAGAGACGGCGAACGAAATAGAGAACGCCATCTTCATCTTTATCGCCAACATCCCAGCTAGCCAAACTCAACCCAACAACGATTAATGGCTGTCGACTCTTCTCTGAGCCGCTCTTCCAACACCGGGGGTTCCTCGATGTGCTCCGCTTCCCCAAAATTAATGGTGCCAATTAACCCCGGCATGTCATCACGCGCACCGTCCAGGTCTTGAGGGCCTCGACATCCTGGCGGGGATGTTCATCCAAGGTACAGCCAGTAGCTAGCGGGGCACTGTACTTGGGTCGACCGTGAGCATGCGCCGGATAACAGGATAGCGAGGTAACGTACATCCCGAATGCTGATGATGTGCACATTGCTCGATATCAGAGGGGTACACCGATCGATTACAGGGCGCGCTGGGGCGGAGTGATGAGGGCGATGTGAGGGATGATAATTTGAAGAGCGAGTCAGATAGTGAGGGCCAGTCGGAATTTGATTTCGATTTAAATTTAAATTTGGAATTGGAATTGGACGTCAGCTTCATCTGGTCGTGCTGGCACGTTGAGTCTGACGCCGAACCCGGGGAGTCGTGGTTGGCGTGGTAGTTCTGAACGAGCTGAAGCGGCTGGGAAGCGCGCGGCCTTGTTCAGTGACAGATGCGCTGTTTACATTGACAAACCACGAGTGCGGTCAGTAGGGCATTATGTATATCTGTCGCGCAGATTGCGATACTCATACGCACCTGTTCGATTGAGCTCTTCTATGTATCATCGTGTAGGCACTGGTAGAAGGCAGAAACATAAGTGAGTCGCCCGCAGCTACTGTACTCTCTCTCCTGAGCTCACGTGCGACTGAAACCCTCTGGTCATCCGAGTCCCAGCAGCATGATGGTGGGCCGGAAATAAGGTACTCGCATAAGCTTTGGGCGCTCTATCAGGTGAGTCTGGTGGCGAAGGGGCACTGGATGCGGCTGCGGGGTTTTGAGAGCATGATGCATGATAGGCGATACTTGGCCCGGACCAAGGACAGGGCGAGGAGAGCCGACCAATACCCCGAATGAAATGCGCACGGGCCACGTCCACGGCTTGGGGAGGTTCGCATCGGGAGTTGACGCGCTGGCGTTCGCATACGGCCCGATAAACATCGATGATCGCTTCCTCTGTGATACGTTCCCAAGAATAATGATCTACGCCAGGCTTCATTCGCGGTGGGATGCAGTCGCCGGCTTTCGATCTGCGAGCAAAGGTTCTGTCGAGGAACTGCAGTCCCTGGCTGGCTTCGACGGGTTTAGCAGACCCGCGCCGAGTCGAGATAATGCCGTGTTATGGCATAATGGCGGGTCCGAACACTTGCGTGAACATTTCGCTGTAGATGCGGCGAGGGGGGACAGAGGGCGAATCGTCACGCGCACGGGTGAACCCCAGGTCCCCGCAACCACTTATGGACGGCATGTGTCTCCAAGAGGCGGTTCGGGATCAGGCTGGAGCCAATCGGCATTGGGAGTTTCGATAATCGCATCGAACCCGCTGCGTGAGTGTCGCTGTGTGAGTGATTCGTAACAGCAGATATCCGGATGCTGAGCGGGGGGTATATATCCGGACGAAGTGGGTGGCGGGTGATATACGATAGATGTATACAGTACTTGAGCGGATGTCCCTTACCTGGAACGAGTGTTGGATCCAGCTACTTGCTAAGATACAGTTCAACACCTCTTCTTCCGGGAGCTGTTCGGCTTGATGTACCGACGCCAAAGGCTCGGCGCACCTAAGGCGCGATAGAGCAGAGGATGAGACCGGGTACGCATGTACGGGTTTGAAGCGAGCGCATAAGACAACCGTCACGCGTGCTCGAGTTAACGACGAGCTCGGGAGTCGAGGGAGGAAAGATGCCTTGTTCAATGGCCATGATAGATGTTCTGCCACACAGACAAACCAAAAGTGCGGTTAGTGGGCGCTATGTTTATCTATCGCGCATATAAAATACGCACCCGTTCCACTGAGCCCGTCTATACGTGTAGGCACCGGTAGATGTCAGAAACATGGGTGCGTCACCGGCACTACTTTGCCCCCTCCCTCTCTTCTTAGCCCATGTGGCTCTAACATACATCCGAGTCCCAGCAGCATAAAGGCGAGCTGGGTAATAACCCAGTCGCATACTGAAATCTGGGTGCTTTATATCTTATTGATCATCGGCGAAGGTAACAAGTACTAGGGATGTGGTCGTGGAGGGAGTACTAAGTATTCGCGGTTTTGAGAACACGACACATGGCGGGCGATACCTGGCCAGCAACACGACCTGGGCGAAGCTAGTCTCCCGTAGGCAGACCAAATAGAAGGAAGACAGTCGTTCCTTCTATATAATGGGGCGAAGCGCAGGGCGAGAAGAGCGACTGGTGACCTCCATGGTATTATGTAATCGAATGTGTATCACGTGCTTGTATTCTCTCCCTGTTCGATGAGACTAAGTACCATGGCATGTGGCACACCCTTCACGGTGGGTCAATTCATTGGCCATACATCCCATGCTGACGCACAGGTTTAATCCTATATCCTACTTGTGCAGCGCTACAGCTAATGTACATCGACTATTTTTACAGTGTTCTGGGCCACTCGACGTGTCCATCAATGATGGGAGCGAACCCCGGGAAACAGGATTCATTCACGCCTTGATAATCTGTTCGATGAGCTCTTGTGCAGCTAGGGCCAATCCATCGCTGAATCGACGGGCAATCACTTGTAAATTGACTGGAGCTCCCACATATATTTGCGGGTCATCTTTAAACAGGCATCAGCTTCGGCCCAGACCTCAAATCGGTGAAACTCACAAAGAGAGCGATTGTATTCATCCGCCGGACTCATTGGGCTCCCAAATTTTCTTGGAACATCGATGCTAGGATCAGCTTTAATTCCTGTGGGAAAAACCACCCCCGGGTAATCCAAGATGTTAAAGATCGCCGTGTAACTAGAGCACATCAATTTGGCAGTCCACCGTCTGTAAAATAAATCCTTACCCCCAATATGTCGTAGTATCGTGACGGGCGGCAGTGCCAGGGAAGGGTGGGCAGAGAAGAACGTCCACTCCTTGTTGATTCCAATGATCGGAGTAAGCACGGCGGAAAGTATCACCTCTGCTGTGCAACTGCAAAGGATATTAAGGTGAGTCTGACGTAGCTGAACCGTCTCTTACCTTCCACATCGCAATAGCATCGTGTTCCACCACATGAGGTGGACTGATAACCCATTCGGAGAGTGGAAGGATATCCTCACCTCCCGCCTTCAACATCTCGCGAACGGTCTTTCCCCCATCCTCATAATACATCGAACGCTACATCCGATATAAATGGGTATTACACAGCGAGCCCGAATAAAGCGCAACCAAAGCGAAATACGCTCCCGAGAGCAAAAGGCGCTGTTCGGCCATGCGTCGTATGCATCCGGAGGATATAGAGTGAAGGAGAATGAGTAGCCGGGTACGCAAGCGCAAGCCTTTTCATGTAAGATTAAGTGCTGTGAGTTCTTAAAAAAGCAATCGCAAGACAACGATAACGTACCAATCCGATATTGACTGTACATATACCTCCGCCGCCAGCGATAACCCCACAGTACCGTGACATTTTAACGGGCCCAACCCTTTGGCACCTGTCTACCCACCGCCTACTAGCGATGCCCATTCTCCAGACCCAACCGCATCTCCTCGAGCGGAACGGCGAGCCGTACAAGCGGTGTAGACCCTGCCGGGAGCGATGGTGTGCCTAGATGGCAGCGCGAAAGAGGCGCGCTTACTGGCGGCATGTATGGCAGCGTGTAAAGAGGAAACGAGGGAGGTTTGAGCAATGATTGGCTTGGGGTGACGATGATGATATGAAGAGCGAGTCTGTTAGTGCTAGTGATGGCAAGGACGATGTGCCAGTGGGAAGCTTTTCTAAGAGATCCTTTGCTAGTGTCAGAGATCCTTCGTTAGCTTTATGTTCTCGGAATTGGTGTCTTGATTGACAAAGCAAGCTCATGCCTGCGCGATTAGTGATGTACCGTATTGTCGAAAAGAGCCAGAGATGGACTCCTTTCCACCGTGACTTAGTGACTAGACTAGACTCCAGTGTCCGAAACGCTGAACAGAGGTCACAGCGGGGTGGGCAAACAGGTCATCAGCGAGGTGCGACGTGTCAGTGGGAGCGGGATCGTGAAGTCAACCGGACGAGATCCCAGAGGACATGTCACAAAGACTAGATATGAGCGTGACGCGTCGGGGGTAATGTAGTTGCGGGCGACATGAGGTCGACGACCACACCTAGCTGGCGAGTTGGAGAATGCACCCAGGGCGAGTGGAATGCCGGTGACAGAAGAAGAGACGACTGACTCTTTTGGATATTGACGCGCTCCTTGGAGCTAATCGAGGTAGTCCTGGAATTTAAGGGTTTTGAGCTGGGGCATGGGTAAGTAGGTATCTCATTGATAAACGAGCGAATTGAACTTTGTCGACGTGTTGATGGTCAAGCGGCTGAGTATCATAATACTAGTCAGAGTGGGGGGACCTGCACTATGCTGAGCCCGGGATCGGCTGACCCGTACGGTGGTTTGAGAGAGCGGATAAGTGCGGGCATGGTGGGCGGGTCCAGGAAAGGAAGTGCACAGTGCAAGGACTCCCGTGAAACGCGGTGTGGTGGTGAGCTTGCTGGTCCAGACTCGGAGCGCTGTCTGGTCATTCCACCCGCTCCGTCATTCTCACCCGGGCCCAACTAATCCCGCCCAACTTTCCGGAAACAAGGGAGCAGGATCTCATTAGGAAGACGATAGACCGAGATAACTCGAGCGAGTTTTTCAGGTTTGTGCGATGGAGCCTAATAAAGTTTTCAATCGCCTGGCTATAGCCTGTGGTACTGGTGAGTCCGTCGAAAAGAGTCGGAGACCATTGATGCTTGTTTCAGCTTGGTATTCCGCGTTCTCAACGATAATCATAAACTCACCTTTATCGCTGTATTAGTGCATCTGAAGTTTGCTCAGTGACTTCAAGTTTGAAACACTTAGCGACACGAAAGCACTTCTAATAAGGCTACAAGTGGCGCATTGTTTGGCAACAGCCTTGGATCCAAACAATTGACTCTCTCATCCAACTCTCGTCCACTTCGAACCAGCTAGTGAACCTTTCGTCAGTGTTTCTGAATCCCAAACGATAGACGATAAGCGCACCTCGGTATCTATGTGACTTCCCGCGCCAACACATCCAAACATAAGTTCAAAAGACTCATCCCATCTCATCTGTCGCTAGCGCTCTCACGCTGTTGTCCGGTTTATACATGCACCACTGCTCATATATTCAAAGTTGTGTCGGGGGGCGATATCAATCGTCAACGATTGCATGGATACGCTTCAATGCTCACTCACCATTTATTATAGATATGATCCCAAAGCTGAGTTTGGAGCACGATCAAGTGATCATCTATTCTTTCGTGTGAGGAAATATTTGAAATCGCTCAAAAGTGCAACTAGTAAAGATGGTGATCATGTTCTGTGCAGGTCGGTATAGTTTCATGCATTGCCCCGCAATCGAAAGTTGGTGTATTTCCCGTGAGCTCTTCATTCGAACTTGACATATAGTGGTGCAACTGCATAATTAGCACCGGATTCTCATGGACGTCGACTTGGTTTGATTATCAAACATCGGTGTCGACTGAGGATGGTATAAAGATGCTTCACAATAATCGATTCTCATTGTCCCCATCTCTCATTTGTCTGTGGATATTTAACACGTCTTAGTTTCAAGAATCACTCGAAGCTGTTGTTTTATACTCGCAATGGCAGACTCTGCAGTGCTTATCCAGCAGCTTCAAACGGAGCAAACAATGAATTATATTATTGGTATGGCCTTGAATCCTTTAAAACAAACTCTAAGGCAGCTCATTATGCACCACCTCCAGCTGCGGCAGGTGCACTTGTTGCGTATGATCAAGGTAGGCTAAACTGCAGACGATGCATCGCTTTGACCATTATTTGTTGAAATTGCGCTTCGTGACTTGGCTCGCCAACGATTTGAACAATAGTTCTAACATTCTCACGGGAGGCAAGTATTTCAGATAATTGCAGTATCCCTCAATTTCTTATCATCTTCTCGTGGCAGGTCAATCTTGTATGGGTGTGTATTCTCAATTGGAGTATGAAATCGTAGTTGATCGTGTATATGAACGTTGAAGAATCGACAGTGGAGCTTTATGACTGCCTTATACCTTATCGTTAGTTCAACGTTTTCATCGCCGCATCGGACTCTGATTTTTTGTGGAACACATCAATCTCTCAATATCTCAGGCCCGTTACTCTGGAGATCTACTAGTAATGTAAGTCCATGCCGCTCACAGATACTTGCACCGGGTCCACAGCGCCCAGTTCTAATTTTGATTGACAGTGGAACTGCAGCTAGTGCGTCTCGGAAGCGCTGGGAAGTGTCAAACTGTTCTGATACATAGTTTTTTCCCCCGCCAGTTTACATGGATATCAATTGGACTTATTCAGTGAGTATGATAGATTTGTTATTTGGATGGCTCTCTTATTGTCCCTGGTTATCAGGGGTGAGTGATGATCGTGATATCGATTCGAGTATTTTTCACGCAAGTGACCGAACTATGGAACCCAAACAGTTGTAAGTTCCGCTGTCGCATTTGAAGTACTTTCGTATATTGTATACTGACTATGTATTTTGCTTTGATAGATGTGAACATGTACCTGGTTGTAAGCTGGACAAGCAACGTTTTTCTTCTAATTATGCAAGGTCAGTAAGATTTAAATTACTTGTGCAGATGTTTTAATTGTGATCGTGCCTTCTCACAAACGTAAATATTCTCTTACAGCCATACTTGTGATTCGTGTTTACGCCCTATTCAACAAGTCAAAAAAGGTTTTGATTTTCCTGGCAACATCTTATGTTTTTCAAGCAACTGCTACATTTGTGATAATGGGATTGGTAAACAATAAACGGGTGGTGGACGGATATTGTGAGTTTTTATTGGCGAAAATAAATGACTTTGAATCTTCTCGCTCATTGCACCCTGGCATAGATACCTCCATCGGGCCCACCATCGGGAGTGTTCAGGAACTTTCCAACCTAAATCCCTCCGCACTGTCATTCCTCACTATACTAAATCAGGATATCACAATTCTCTCCATCGTTTTTGACGCTATTTTGCTGTTGTTTGCGCTATGGGCGTTTGTGATACACGCTTTGGAGGCAAAGACTTTGGATGGAGGGTGGTCTGTCAATGCGCTTGTGAGAACGTTAGTGACAGATCATTTGTTGTATTTCATTTGGTATGTTTTTCGTCGTCATTGAACTGATCCATGGTTGAAAGTGGTTTGACTGATATACTTTCTTCATACCTAGTTATCTGGTCTGGCAGTCGCTATCTCTTGCCGTCAACGATACTGAGGTCGGTGCGATACTATACAATCCTGATCGGTTTATCCGCCTCCTCCCAGCCAGATATCATGCTGATGAATCATATCTTATACATGTAGCTCAATTTTCTCACCATATTGCTTAACATTGTGCTCTATGTCATCAGCGCATTGGCAGTTGTTTCCGGTCCCCGCATGGTCATCAGCCTTCGTACAACTGAGAATAAAGCAAGAGGGGAAGGTGGGACTTTGGAAGGTGAAGTGAGCACTATCCGGTTTGACATCCGAGAGCAGCCTACCCACTCAGAGAGTGTTATGGAGGAAGGGGGTGGGTTTCGAATAGCAGATGAGAACGTGCATATAGATTAGCATCCTTGATCAAGTATCTTTAGTTTCTCTGTAGGTCAGAGTTTTTACGCACTGGCACTACTTGCTTCGGATTTGCATTTCCTGGCGAAGTGTTTTTATTCCGACTCGGACATTACAATGCCACTCTCATGCAATATGTATACTACTTGAAGTAGTTATCTTATATATACTCTGCTATACTAACCCTGTCTCTCACATCGACACGGTACACTACAATCCGTTCTTTCGAAAGGAGCTGGTAAGGTTCGACGGGGTGACCTGTGCAGACTTAACGGCGCCAATGCACGATACATTTCACGTTCATCCCACTTGGGCTGCGAAAGGCGACACACGTTGAGTATTTCTGAAGAGGATAATATTAATGTTATATAGGCGCTTGACATTAGAATAAACTATATCTGGGTTGCGAAAGAAACCATGCGGTGGCTAATATCCGAGTCATGCCAGGTTCGTATAGTATAGTAAAATGCCAAGGCGCTGACCTTGCGAGCTCCCTCAAATGAAGGAGTCTGCGGCAGTGAGCATGACGTACTCAACGCCCGGGATGAAGCTGGTGAGCGGAATGAAACCAACGCTGCAGAGCTGAAGCCAGCGTGCGGGGAATATAGTCCCCGTTACGGCGGGATGGAGTTGTCCTGCAGGGATGTAGATGGCATACGAAGAACTTTCGGTCTATCGTCCTCCTTTGAGCTTCGGTGAGGTCCCAACCCACAAATTCAGGGAGGCTTGAGAGTCCGTGACACCATGGGTCACCATCCCCCCGACGCCCCGTTCTAGCGCCTGTTTCTACCTCGCGGACTCCTTCATGAGGGCTTTCGGTGTCTGGGAGTCGTCAGCTAAAGCTGAAGGGTTGTCGATGATAGTCGAACGGAGGCGATGAAGCAAATACATCAGGAAATTCACACATTGCTTTTCAAACTTTTCTCACTTCAATAAGTTTTACAACTTCTCGATATCTGTCGCAAAGTCAAATAAGTACAACGGTTCAAAAAAGCGCCAGAAAATGAAAAGCCGCAGTAAAGTGACGCGTGAAATTGAAAATTATAGTAAAGTGGTAAAGCTATCGATATCGGGAAGCTACTAATACAGCTAAAAAGCGATCTCGAACGCGTGATGATCTGCGAATTTATTGACATAGAAAGAACGGAAAGCGTCATAGGAGTGATAATATTTAATATCACTAGCGATGAATTCTGGGCCGTACATTGGAATGAGGTGTGCTGCACGATAGATAGTGTCAATATGAATAACTACGGTATGTTGCGTGCCATCTTCATTGTAACCCGGCTGCACGACCCACATGCCAGTATCCTCATCTGCCTCATCATCAACCTTTTGAAACCAACGGATCACGGCACACGGATATTTGTTCCCTTCGAACCTAAATGAAAAGAAACACAGAATGCGGGCAACCTCGAGTCCCCGCATTCCCTCAGCATGAGGATCAGCGCTGACAAAAACACAGTCATTTCGCGAGTGCTTGTTCCGCCACATGGGACAGGCACGAATATGTTCGCGTCGCATGCCGCCGATTCCACTGGGGTCACTGGGTGCATAGAACGTAGCTACTGCAGAATTGAAGACGTTGAGGTTGCCTTTGTATCGAGGGAGAGCCGCTGATGGGACGTCTTCAGGTTCACGAGGATCGTTTGGGTGAAGCTGGGAGAAGAGAAAGTGGCGGATGAGATGTTTGAGATGCGGGAGCCTGATCTCCTTGGCTAATGCGTCCACTGTTCCGGCACGCTTGCGCTCTGGGTTACAAACTCAATTTCAAAGGTACAGAGTGTATGGAATCAGTAGAGCTCACGAGGGGTTTTGGCAAGTTCAATCTCTGTTGGGGCAGTAGGCCCATCGATTGCTTCGCCTTCATCATCATCCAGGGGTGGTTCTTCTTGAGGTGCAATGTGGGCAGCTTGCGTGCTGCACGCTGAGATTTTTTGGTGGTGGGGTATATCTCTGGAAATGAACCACGGAGAAGCCTTTGTGCTTTGGCCGCTTTTTTCAAGTATAATATTTGGTGTTGTTTTGGGGTAGTTTTCAATCCACGTTCGAATTTCCATCAAAGTCAAATTTCTGTCTAACGCACCATGATCCGCTCAAGCTATACTTGTCCAGACTGCCCTCGACGCAACTTTAAGAGTGGACGAGGCTTAACCCAGCATCGCAATGCAAAGCATAGGGACCTCTCACCAGCCTCGGACTTGGAAAATGATGCCTCCGCCTCAACGAAACATCTGCACCGGTTTTTAAATGGTCAGTCTCCGAGTTTGCATGTTCTAATCATTTTTGCATTGCTAATTTTTTTGATTTACCCTAAGCTACCCCGTGTGATGAGAATGGCCAGGATCTTCCCCCTGGTACAGCTCCCTCATTTGACCCTACTTCACATATGAACATCAATGCTGATGGGGCCAATGCGTGGCACCCGTTTGAGTCACGGAAAGATTTTGACTTTGCGCACTATCACTTTGTTGAAGTGCAGAGCTCCGAAGCAGAGATCAATAAAGCGCTTGACATGTGGGCTGCCCAGGTTTGCGAATTTGGAGTTGAGCCGCCGTGGTGTGTCACGAATGAACTCTATGACACCATCGACAAAATCCAGGCTGGAGACGCCCCATGGAAAGTCTACAAGATACGGTACACTGGCCCTCTGCCCCCAGGAACCCCGCCAAAATGGATGACAGAGACATATGACCTCTGTACGAGGGATACACGACAAGTCTTGCAAAATCAGCTGATGGCACCAGAGTTTAAAGGCGCAATGAATCTCGCTCCCTATCGCCAATTCAACCAGAGTGGCCATCGTATTTGGTCGAATCTCATGTCCGCAGACTGGGCCTGGAAGCAAGCTGTGGGTTATATCTCTATGGGCAATTATGTTACTTACTAATGTTCAATTTCAGGACCAGATATCGGCAGACGAGTCAACTCATGGTGCCATGTTTGTTCCTATCATTGCAGGCAGCGATAAAACCACAGTTTCTGTTGCAACGGGCCACCAAGAATATCATCCGGTATACATGTCACCTGGAAATCTGACTAACACCGCTCGACGTGCACATGGGAATGGTGTCCTTCCTGTTGCCTTCCTTCCGATTCCGAAAAGTAAGTTTCTGAGGGACGTACATCAATACTTGCATTAATCTTATGACAGCGACAAGAAAACACAGAGGAACAGCTGGATATCAAACTTTCTGTCGGCAGATGTACCATGCAGCCCTTGCCCGCGTTTTTGAACCCTTAAGAACAGGTATGACAACACCTGAAGTTGTTCGATGCGCAGACGGCCATTTCCGGAGGGCTATATACGGTATCGGGCCATATATTGCGGACTATCCAGAGCAAGTCTGGCTATCAGGTATTGTGCAAGGATGGTGCCCGAAGTATGCTTTCAATTCTATGTATAACTGTGTTGCCAATATTTTCATTTCATAGGTGTGATGCACGACCAGAAAACCTTGATGCACGCAACACATTACCACGTTCTCGACACAAGACACAGTTTCTTATCAGATCGTTTGCCAGCAGTGTTTTGTGGTCCAATTTTGGTGTTCGCGCCAATATTATTGTGAGATACCCCAGAGTCTCTACAAGATGTTCTGTGCTCTTAACAGAATTAAACTAGCCTTTTACTCATCGGTTTCCTCGCGCAGACATTCACGAGCTTCTATCCCCTGATTTGCTTCACCAGGTCATCAAAGGCACATTTAAAGATCACATAGTCACCTGGGTGAACGAGTATCTTCATCTCGAACATGGAGAAACTCGTGCAAATGCAATTATAGATGATATTGACCGCCGGTAAGCAATCTTTGTGTTTTCCAGATTTTTCTCACTGGGCATCCTTCAGGATTTCTGCAGTGCCCGTATTCCCTGGTTTACGGCGCTTCCCTGATGGACGTGATTTTTCGCAATGGACGGGAGATGACTCGAAAGCTTTAATGAAGGTGAGAATATTTCCGCGATTCGATACTGGTGTTACTGAGTTGGTGGTCGGACCCAGGTTTATCTTGCCGCTATTGTTGGGCATGTGCCCCCGGCGATGGTAAAATGCTTGGCCGCATTCCTTGACTTCTGTTATTTAGCTCGCCGCAATGCGATTAGCAGCGAGACTCTACAGCAGCTTGAAGCAGCTCTTGCACGATTCCATCGACATCGACAAATTTTCATTAACACTGGTGTTCGTGAAAACACTATTTCCCTGCCACGTCAACACTCCTTAAAGCATTACCCTCGTTCCATCCGACTTTTTGGTTCCCCTAATGGACTCTGCTCATCAATTACAGAATCAAAGCACATAAAAGCTGTCAAAGAACCTTGGCGGCGGTCCAGTCGATTCCACGCGTTAGTACAGATGCTTCGCACCAACTGCCGTCTGGACAAGATGGCGGCAGCACGCCAGGCATTTACTGCACGCGGGATGATGGCTGGCACTACTCTCTCATACACACTTCGCACGCTGGATGGCGAGGAGCCACAACCACCAATTCAGCCTGCTGAGCCTACTGAGGAAGATGATGAAGGTGGCCCGATGGTGGGGCCAAAGGTATTGTCTTCAATTGAGCTTTCTCAAACACCCCGTAAGTTATATACCCATAAACACAATTTTTGCTAATATCATAACAGAACGAGGGTATCCGAAGAATGTCGAAGACCTTGCGACACATATTAATCAGCCACGCCTTCCAGAGCTCATTCGACGATTCCTATATGATCAAATAAATCCAGACGCCCCGATATCATCAGCAGATGTTACACTCGAACAGTGTCCGAACTTCTCTGGTCGGATTGCAGTCTTTCATTCTGCCATTGCGCGTTTTTACGCACCTAGTGATCTTTGCGGTGCCGGGGGGATGCGGAGAGAATACATTCGATCCAACCCATCATGGCGTGGCGACTATGTTCGACGGGACACAGTGTTCATCACAACACATTCAGAGGATGAAGGCATGTATGGCATGGTTGTTGGGCGTGTTTATCTGTTTTTTTCATTTTCTTTCTGTGACTCCATCTACCCTTGTGCATTAGTGCACTGGTTCGTGCCCATTGGTGGCGAGGCCGATGACCAGACAGGAATGTGGGCAGTAAAACCAGAGTTTACGGCCCCAGGACGTCGCAGCTTGGCCGTTGTTCATCTGGACTCAATCGCGCGAGCTGCTCACTTACTTCCAGTGTATGGCTCTGCGTTTTTGCCTGAAGATCTTCATTTCTCTCAGAGTTTAGATGCTTTTCGAGCTTTCTATGTTAACAGATATTCGGATCACCACATGCATGAATTCTTAGCTTAGAAATCCGCCGTTCCTTATGTTTTAGTGATAACTTGTCTACATTGCCTAAGTTGTGAACTTGTCGTACTGTCTACAAGGAAACAGGGCCGAACAACATGAAACAGGTAGCCAGGTAAATCTGTTAGATTGCTGATGCAGAACCGAACTTTGCCAACACTAGCTGCCTTTGAGGTCTTCGCGGCAGATCGTTTGTCTTGCCAGTGCACTCGTGTTTTCATCGTTAACACAGACAATTCTATAGCACTACTAATATCGTCTTCTTTTTTGATTTCTGCGCTACGGACTACCCTCATTTTCTTCTCTTTGTCGCTCTTTTCATGTTTACTTGATTTACTTTACAGCACTTAATTCCTGCTCTATCTTTTTTCTCGGACACTCGCACTTCTTGTCGGACACTCGCACTTCTTGAAATACAGTTGCTTTTTGTGACTTCTCTGATCTTGTGCGAAAGTGTGCAAAAGAGATGCAAAAGTGTGATATAAGTAAAAATTAAAGAGGAAGGTCACATTTCAAAGACGGAGATCTACATCTTAAAGCTACAGCCCACTTTTCCGTGCTTTGCTTTATTAGCGCTTTTTGTCGCTTTACCGCATGAAAAGTGGCGGTAAAGCTAGAAAAGCTATGTGAGGATTTACTGATGTAGACTCGAAAAAGAATTGATACCTAGCGGAAACTCTGAGGCCCCGGTGTGTGTGCGGAACTCCAGGCCCTTTGATCCGTGATGGAGATGATTTTATCAGAGTTGCCCACGCGGTCGTCATCGCCACCTGCCTTTGAATTGATTCGGATATGCGCGATGGGCGCAGTGTCATCGTCGTCCCCCAGATTGATCTAGTGCATGAGAATACACCCCGTCCTCGAATTTCAGTGAGCACACATATCACCTCCCGAATTTTGATGCAAACACATACCATCATCCTTCGAATATCGGGGAGGTCCAAGAGCTGTCATCAAGTTTGGGCGGGGTGACCATCTCCTCAATTTTGGCCTGTTCCCAATTCGCGTATTCTCAGTCCTTTCTTTCCCTAGTCCCCAGGATGGTAAGCGATTACTACATCAGTAAATTCACACATGGCTTTTCTAGCTTTACCGTCACTTTTCGTGTGGTAAAGCGGCGAAAAGTGCTAATAAAGCAAAGCCTGGAAAAGTGGGCTGTAACTTTAAAATGTAGATTCCCCTCCATAATTTTACTTATTTCACACTTTGCATTGCTTTTACATATCTTTTGCGCGCTTTCACACAAGATCAGAGAAGTCATGAAAAGTGGCTGTATTTCAAGAATGTTTAAGGTCCAAGGAAAAGTGTAAAGGTAGATATTAAGTGGTGTAAAGTAAAGAAAGTACGAAAAAGAGCGACAAAAGAGAGAAACGAGGCGAGTCCATAATGCAGAAATAAAAGATGAACTTATACCTGCACACGCATCCAACAATGTCGTCAACCACGACATTTGGACTCGAACTTCGGCGTTCATGTGAGCTTGGAACTCGGCTTCTCCTGCGTAATGCGGATTTGGACGTCCATGATTATGTGAGCTTTCGGTTGGATAGATGGAATTATCAGTCTTTGAATGATATATTTGCAAGAAGCGGGCTTACCGTGAGTAAACACCTATGAACCACTTGACGAGATCCTTACCAGGGGTGGTGGTATCGCCGATTTCACAAACTTACAATCAAAAACCCGCCGCTCATTACACACAATGTCCGCATTTTGTATCGTGGTGGCTCTAACTGGCAAAAAGGTCTATGCCCCTCCTCGGTTCGTTTTCCTTGTGTGATCGTTGATCTCGACGCTGTGAACCATCTCGGCGTTCCCATCTGTGCCTTCGATCCCGGAACCCAACTTACGGATACTGTTCCCCTCGTTTCGGTATCAAACTTGAAAAGGACTGTTCTAGAATCCCGATCTGTTGTCATCATATTTTTCGTCGATTGTGGATGGGGCGTGATGATAATCTGCCCTCCAGGTGCGAGACTTGTGTTTCGTTTTGCGATATGGCGCCGAAGACCAGCTTGGTGCGTGCGGTAGTGAGCTTTGATGTGTCATTTGCAATCGCAGGCTCGCAGCAAAGGGAAGGTTGCGATCGATGATGTGTCGAACTGAGTGATCGGAGGGAAGCCTGACAGTCTGGCTATTTTTATTACTGCAATATGTGAGTTATGAATGAATGGGTAGATGAAGAAGGGGCCCATACTGCCTGACGTCAGATGAACCTCCGAGTGTGGATAACGGATTAATGCAGACTCGCTCTTTCCATTAACTTCAACTCTGTTC
>MU268066.1:0-17175 GCA_021014935.1 Hygrophoropsis aurantiaca
ATTCCAGTTGATTTTCAGTGCTTTGGTCACTGATTTTCAGCGGCTTTACTTCCCACAGTGCGTATGCCTGCAAATATACTGTTATATAGCTTTAGCCTTTAATTATATCTCATCATTCCATTCCAGTCCTGCCGAAGATCATCTCCGTCATCGATCCTAGATTATCGGCGAAGGCTAAGGCATGGACTGAACATGTTCCATCGATAAGCATTGCTCAGGCCTGTCTTTGGGTCTCTAAGTACATTCAAGTAAAAGAAGCTAGCCGCTATCCTCTCCTTTCCGACACAAATTGGTGAGCTCACTGACACTGTCCTGCACGTCTCAATCTTATTTTTGATCGAAAACTATGGTGATTCCTCAACATTCATTGTACGCCCATCTCAGGACAGGGTTTTCGACGCCCTCATACAGAAATACGAGCCACATCTGATAGAATGACGGAGCAAACACTGCTGGGCATCAAAATGCCGAAGGACTCAAGCTCTGGCGTCAAAACCATTGAACAGGAAATTCTCGAACTTGAGCATATGGAGATCACCCTCCTTGATCATATAGCTCAGGTACGAGCCTCGCTCGCACAGAAGCGATCAAAATCACAACAAGCAAAGAATCAACTGGCACCTGTCTGTCGACTTCCCAACGAACTCATCCTTTCTTGTTTCGAGCATTTTTCCAGCGACGAGGCATTCGGAGCGTGCTCCCAGACCTTAGAGCCAGGGATATCTCATCTGATATTAAACCCCGCGATTATTGTATCGCATGTATCGCATGACTGGCGTCAGCTTGTGATCACGACGCCATCTCTCTGGACTGCATGTCCGATTTCACGCGGGCTATAGCATCGAGTTCCTCAAGGAATTGTTGCGAAGATCTGGAAGTAACCTCATCGCGGTAGACCTGCGATACTGTTTTGTTTCTGTGCCCAGATACCATCTAGGCTTGACAAAGTACAAGATGCAAGCATTCATCGAAGCTCTTAAACCTGTTAGACATCGCCTCGGCGCCTTATTCGGGGTGCATGCACAGAAAATTATGATCGGACTCGTGTCGCACACCCCTGCCTCTTCTCCCAGCCATCCGTCTCTCGGTCGTTTCCCCGGGCTTTCGGCGTTCGGAGCACTGAGCCACTTGACCTTCGCCTATCCATGGATGGGTACTAAACAACTTCAGTTTTCATATTCCAATTGTCAAGAAATCCTTGCAGCTTTACCAAATATCAGGAGTCTGAAGTTCGACAATTCAGCCCCAAATGTTCAGCTTCCTCGTCTCGCCGGCGACAGCTCCATCCCCAACGACGCACCGGCATTCCTCCCGTTGCTCAGCAGCCTCGCAGTAGTCTCAATCTGGGAATTTCACCACGTCTTCGCACTTCTGTCCGCCCCAAATCTTCATCGTCTCGAGTTATGCGGATTAGTGCTGAGATATACCGGCCTCGTCGCACGAGTCTTCTTCGTTGACGGCTTTCCTCGGTTTCCTACCATCACTGAGATGGCGCTCACCCCGGCATATGGCGCGTATCCTAAAGCGGCGCGGTCTTTCTTCCAGGCATTTCCTTGCCTGGCGCGAGTAGTAATCGACGGAATTGACTTCGTGGATATCGATGCTGCGGCTTCATATGTGGTTAATAGGACGGTCTCTCTTGATTAGCATGTGTGTTTTGATCTGATGCTGAAGTTCCTATGTACTCTGAAGCACGCTCAAATCCTAGACTCATGGCACACATCAATAAATATCAGCCGCTTGTTCTGAATTATAAGGTTTAACCATCCCTTCTCCCCAGTGGACCAATCGGTATCAGCGATTATCACTCGTAATTCGCTGAAGAGATTCCTGTCGCCATCCCTGTGCACTAACTCAAGGAAGAGTTCAGGGTGGAGGTCCTCAACGTGCACATCCCTCGGTGATTTTTTGCGATACTTCGTAGCATTATAGTGCTACGCTCTTGGCCATATTCCATGGGTATAATACCACACTTTTTGAGAGTCCACGCTTGACCTTTCCTGAATCTATACATCCCTTAGCATTCTCAACCTTCACACCCGGGTCTATTCACCCGCTATCCACGTTGGCAAATCTTCCGAATCAAGTTCAACATGGATCTGTATGGTAGGAATTTCCCCGCATCCCCCCTAGCAACATCAATTCTATCCCCGCGATCAATCGCTGTCAGGAACTACACATCACGAAGTGCTGTGATGTCCTGCAAAACCTCCAATATTCCCCCTAACAGGCCGGGACAATCGAAATGCTGTTACTGTCCCGCTCATCTCGGACATCAGCGCACTTGCTCGTTTCTGGAAGGTACATAGCCATTGGTAGTGGCACGAGATCACCTTGTGAGCTGGCCGTTTTTCCGCAGCGATCTATAAAGCGACTCCTTTTCATTGCCTAGAATCTCTATTCCCCTCATCATCACATCCCGCATAACATTTTCACAATGAAATTCACTGCTCTATTCACCCTCATCGCACTCTCGGTCGCTGTATTGGCCAATCCCCTTGAGGATCAGAAGCGACAAAGTGAGTAGCAGTGAATCACGATCTTTTCTAGGACCCCGAGTGGAAAACACCAAACGATGAATGCTGGCCGTTGACTATCATTTACACAGGCTGTGGTCTCTGCACCCCTTGTGGATGCAACCTTCAAGATCCATTCCCACCGAATTGCTTCTGTGAATGAGATGGTCGTGGCAGAATCATTGGGTATGCGGTGGAACCCTATGCGAAATTCTTAATAGTCTGACGTTTAGCATACTAGTCGTGGTGCTATTTACTTAACCCATGCGACCACGATCCAAAAGCCTCTGTCGTGAAAGTTGAAGATTGAACGTCGAAGAACCAAAGTTGTATTGGCACGAATTCATCGTAAATAAACGGAAATAGTTATTCATTGTGCCACTGGTGTTGGACGTTCGTGAACAATACTACAGTATGTGAAACCTCTCGATGAACATATTCGGCAACGACCCGCCAGAAAACAACAACTTGAGTTAATAATATATGTAATGACAGCGTATGCGGTTACAGCGACTGTGGTTCGGTCAAAGCACAGCCACTGGCCATAGCTTCGCACCATACCCCCAGTTACAGTAATCTTAAGGCTGGCTCTCTATCCTAGCATCTAATATCTCCTACACGGATGTCTGCAACTATGGCGAGCAGGTCACAAGAAAGCTTTACATTCACCGTCGGGAAACTCGGTGGGCATACTTTCATTGTAAAAATCATTCAAACTGACATGTCAACACACAGACGCGGGAATGGCTGTAAGAACGCGTCTACCACTAAGGGAAATCTAGTCTTACATTTGTGATGGTGTTGGACAGATTCTACTTGGAGATCGAGCACATTTAATCGAGTTTCCTTCAGTGTTGCTACCTCCGGGCGCAACTACAGGATCGATAGTCAATATTGCTGTTCACCAGAACATTGCTGCTGAACGCAAGCGTGACCAGGAATTCTGGACCCTTCAAAACGATATCCTTGAAACCTTTGGACAAAAGTCACCTGAAAACCCGGAACTCAAGGTACGTCTAGCGCCATCACTCTATGATTCATTGGAGAAAGCTTCATCTTGAACGGTGCTGCTTCTAGGTCCGAAACGTCACACAGACATCTGTAACCCTCGAATGGCCACCTCTCCAGCTCGCTACTGCCAAGCTGCGCTCATTAGATATCTACAAGAACGGGCAACGCCTTGCAGCCATCCCAAACGCACATACAAACACGTCTACGAAGCTTTCCGGCCTCTCCGTCGACAACTCTTATTCCTTCCAACTCATTCTCAGAACATCAGCGGGAACCTTCCCATCCAACATTATTCGCGTTCGCACTCACACCATTGCTGATACAAGTGGGATATCAGTGTGCTTTGGAACTGTCGGCGATGAAGTTATGCTCGAAAATGCTAAGCTCGCACTGCGAGAAATGCGTGCGAAATGGAGTGATAAAATACAGATTGATACCACCCATTTTGTCTGCACAACTCCGGCGGTTACTCCTTCAGGTGCCCAGGCAAGCGGCGGGAATACTAACACCGGTCCTGGGGTGGAATATCAAAGGGCGCTGCAACTGAGTATCCCTGTTGTACAGCCGCAGTGGATACTGGCATGTCACTCAGAAAAGAGGTATGTTCCACTGATAGATTCATCGACACCTCAGAACTGCTAACTGAATGCGGTCTATGTTCATAGAATGGTGCCGATTGCAGGCTTTTACCTTGGTGTAACACCTCCAACTCCGGCCCCCTACCAACGTCCTCAGTCCATGTCGCAAGCCTCGCTTCCTCAGAGCAACGCCGCCCATAAAAACGCCGCGTCGCGGATGTCAATGCCTGTGCCACAAAGGACATCTGGCACGCCTCCCTTGGCCACAAAGAGCGCGTCAAACCAAGCATTTGAAGCTACTCCGGAAGAAGACCACGAACAAGAGGGCGACGGACAGGAAACTGCTCGTCCAACAGCCTCGGAACTGAAGCACAAAAGCAACGGGACGATGGACCGAAACTTCAAATTCCCACCGGCGAACGCATCGCCACCGCCCCCTGTTCCGTCGATTTCGGTAGTACCCGCGGAGGAGTCAATACCGAAGACGGAATCAGCTACGAATGGAGCAGCTTATGGCGAGAGCGATCTTACACAGGTCGGAGTGGTCGCGCCTTCAAGTGTGGAGGTTCCGCCTCCGCCGCCCATCGAAAAGGAGAGTAGAGCTCGCAATGTAACTGAGGAAGAAGGCGAAGAAGAGGTGGGGGAGACTGTAGAGATTGATCTCCGCTAAGAAACTGCACTTGCGTATGATCCGGAAATGTCTTTTTACTTCTCGGATAATTATTTCAAAAATCCCGGAATGTCTTTTCGATCTTAGGTCATCGATGGTCAACTTGAAACTTGTCAGCAATTCACAAGGATTCCTTTCTATGCACCTATGGGAATCCCACTCTCGTCTAGTTTCAACCAAATGCCATCCCCATGAGTTGCGTTTAAAGGATCAATCACTCTTGCGACAGGCACGGCGTGTGATAGCGAAGAGTGAGCAAGGTGTGTTTTAGCTACGTAAATTACCATTATATACTGCTAGATTGGTTATGATGCATTGCGCGACATAGCTTCAGTTTGAACTCTTTCCACTGAAACATATTATGCCGTGGAGTGGGGACTTGGTGAACACTCGTCCAATATAAATGTTGTTGCATTCAAGCAACTGGAAATAAGCTTGTTTGATGTTGATGAAAACGGGACTTATGTTAACGCCTGATTTTACGATAAGTAGTTGATGAGTACGCTGGGAATGTACAGTACTTGTGAGAACCTCAGATAGCACTATAATCCAAATGCCCCTGCTACCTCTGCTACCGCCTTTAGCACTGGTTGCACCACCTGTTCCCCCTCCCCTAGCACCTTTACCACTTTGCCTGGCAGTACCTTCTTCGTTTCCTTTTTCAGCGCCTCTTTCGGTGACGGCGCTGGAACAGATCTGAAACAGATTTGATGCGAAACAGCTTTTCTGATTGTAAATGGTGCAGTCTCCTGGTCGTGGTTTGGCTTTGTATAGGTAGGACCTACGATACGTCCAATTCAATCAGTTTGATGGTAAAGACAGTGGGAAAAATGACAGCATCAGTAGGTGCAGAATAAAATCATTTCGCTGGCACACGAAGAGAGGGGAAAAGAAGTAGCACAAAAGGCAAAGCGTAGAAAGTCCCACCGTCAAAACCAACATATGGTACAAAACTAATTATCAAATCAGCTGACACTCACGCAGTGTTGTACCATCGCAATGCTTCCCGGTGTAGAAAGTCAGCTCGATATTGTAACCCTCAGAGTTCGTCGTCGTATAATTGAACGAGTGCAGATGTCCCGCAATAGTAGGGTTCATATGCTGCATGCACTCGACGCACTCGTTTTTGCCAAGTTGGCCGCGGTGAGTCTCTCCTGCACCAGTCTTATGATCACCAGAGTAGACCCGTATGTGGTAGCCCGGTGCGCGATCACCAGCCCAAACAAAGGGGAGTGAAAGCGCAAGGATGAGGAACAGTGTTATAGGGAGGGTGGAGCTGAAGAGCAAGCGGGAGCTGAGAGACATGGTGTGAACGTTGCGGGTCAAAGTTCAACGTTCAAGGATTCAGGTTCGGTCTGCTTGATTGGCAAACTGCCCAGCGATACACGATAACAGTTGTCACTCACCACGTCGTTTTTCCTGGCCTTTTATACTGATACATAAATATGTAAAAATGATTGCGTCCCATCAAGAAATGTGGGACTGCCGAGGCCTTGACAGCTTGACACTGAGTGCCTTGACATGGAGATTGAATCCACAAGGAACGTTTTCCCAATCCCGGAAGACGGCAAGAAATAACTGCTAAGATGGCACACATGGATTATGATCGATAAACCATGATGATGGTACCAAAATCCATGCATATTGTCCAATGACGAATTCAAAGACGCGATCGCAAGGCTTCACAAGGGGATGGTGGAAACCAAGTCTAAGCCAAGAAAACGCACTGCATTCGTCGCGAATATAACTGTTTAACGATTGAGAACAGGTTGAAAGACATATGGCGTGACAGCTGTAGCACGTGTTTACATACCTATCCCCGTGACATTTGTGTGATGTTGTGCCCAACACTAGAAATCAGAGGCTTCAGTGGATAGAGATCTGAGAATATGTATGTGGATACAACCGACGGACAAGAGTGTGGATTACTAGATTGAAGTTGGATGCTCAGAGACATGTGGATGTGGTTTCATATAGTTTCATATGCGGGTTAATAGGCTCGAGCGCTCGTGACCGTGAGTAACATGTCTAGTGATCCACATATCCCCCACATCGACACTATCAAAGTGGGAGGTCAAAGCACTGAGTTTTGGCACCTTTTATTAATCCTGATAGAAAACAATTTGATGAATCACCGGCAGTACATCCGGGACATCACCTGTATAATATCCCTATCGATGCTCCTCGATCATTAAGCCTGCCTGAATTTTATTATTATTGATATATTTCAGTACAAGCACAGCTCTTTTCCTCACCTTCACTGATTTTGACGATGAAACTCATGTCCGGACACATGCAATGCAGAGAGTTTGGGCATGACGGAAAATAAGAGACCGATCATGGGGACATCGAGATACGACTGTAGCATAACGAGGGTCTCCACACTGACGAAGAAATTATAATGTGAGCAAATTTCGATGAATAGATAGACAGCCTCCCTATCGGTATTGATGAGGGTGACTTCATCCAGTCGCGGACATCTAAACAACATCAACGCGTTGAGTAGACTCGTCCCGGCGGGTGGTACCACAAGTGTGAGGCGGCGCATCGCAGGAAGTTGCAGCTCCACGACGTTGCATGACCCCAAATCCCTCGAGAAATGGCATGTATTTGTGCAGAGTTCCTCGAGGGAGTCGGAACAGCGGGTAAGAATATCGATGGTGTGGTTGATACTGATTGGCTTGGAAGTGAAGGAGTGAAGATGCAGCGATTTAATCTGGGAGTTAACACAGAAAACCGGCATTTGGAAGTTGTCGAACAACAATGAAGTGAGAGAAGGCATCTTCCCTTTCATGACGCACGGCTGCATTCTTGCGCTGTCGGATACACGACGCGAGCAACTCCCCCCAGCTTCTAGGCCCTCAAGTAGCGGAAGGCTGTAATTATCCAAAAGCGTCAGGAAGCGAAAAAGATCCTGCTGATACATAGCTTCGACGCGAATTTTGCGCAGTCTGTGAAAACAGAGGTGAAGCGTCGATATTGCGCGTTCCATATGCATAGACCCGATGTCCCCTATCACGATGCTCAAAGGTCGCTCTTTCGATCTGGCAATATAGGCAAAGATACGGGCTTTATACGACTGCGGCGTGAAACGGATTGCGGACCAGAGGAGGGGGGTATCGAGAGCTATGTCTCTCCAATGAGCACTCACGTGCGACACAATGACCTCAAAGGGCGTCGTGTACACCCGTTGGCCGATTCGGTTGAATTGGTCATCTTTCCAGCCTGCCGAAAATATTTTTTGCACGAGTTCTACAGGCAGGGAGTGGAAGCCAGTGCGGTGCAACGTGGATTCGGGATCGACGGGCGAGATATAGTTATTGGCGCCAGCATCGACGAGAGAGGTAGAATTATTGGCGCCAGCATCGATGAGAGGTACCCATTTATTGATGCCAGTATCAATGAGATTGTTAATGTTGTGGTGGACTGACTTCATAACGTGGATTAATTGCGTGGAGATATTGTTTGATTGAGTGGATAAAAGGTGACGAGGGAGATGTCTTCCCAATGCCTACAACTTTATAGGCTTGGTGTTTCAAAGGAACTCGGACTCGGATGTCTCGGTGGTAGCAAATGGCGCAACCATGATTGTTCGGAAGTCTCACCATGGTCTTCAACTTTTTAAAGCGAGTTGGTCAAAGTTCCGGTGTCCAACAGAGCTGCATTCAAATTTCAATTCAATAGTAATATGGAAAAAGAATTCGGTGGTCATGCCGAATGTGCCCTCAGCGAGACATCCGAACCCGAGCACGTGGTTTCATGAAGCCTTGGATCATAACAATGACAAACAAACACCACCGCCTGACCCACTCTGAACCACTGTAGCCTGAGTGTGTCGCACTAATACTTACACCAGCACTGACATTGGGTCAACAATTAAAGGCCAAAGTCTCTCTCTTATTCATTGGGAGCCGTTATGCTTAGTTATTCCATTTCGTCCTCGAGCTCCTGGGCTCTATAATTGCCTACTTATAAATCATGGATTCGAACACATATTATCCTCTATGTTCAGGGTTCTAAACCGAAATCGCTTCAGGAGCTGAAATGGACGATTGGACACGACAGATACTCGTCAATCTTTCATATACGCCACGACTTCTTGATGCGCATTATCTGCAACGTGTCTATATCGCCGCCCTCGTGTCCGATGCTGTGTTATATTCATATATGCACTTGACTGGATCGTTCATCATTGTCCTCCGCTTTCCACCGCCTTCCTTGAATCGTTGCCCTTGTTGCCTAATGGATCTCTTAGACTCTTAGATCCGTCTAACCCATTCAACAACAGCCTCAAATACAACGATTTCATCGGTATCACCTCGGTATCGGGCCCAGTTGATACTTCCATTTCGTATCCCGACACGTGTTCGCCAGACCTCTTGTTGGCACGCGATTATCACCCCAATGCCTCGCATATCAAACAACAGATTACACATTGCGGAACGGGTAAACATTGTCTTCTTATGCGTGGCCGTCCTCATCGAAACCGCCAGGCAGACCTTAGAAATAGATAGTATCTTTCGTTCTTCTCTCTACCCTGCATACCACACCACACCACACTTCCACCCAACAACGCCAGCTCCAGTACCCATTTGTGTATTTAATATTATCCCGCCCTATCACAGTCCAACTCTATCTCCCACCTCGCCATGGCTGCAGCAACAGGCACTCCGCCCAAGAAATCTTTCCGTTCGCGTGTGGGGACGGTAATGCGTCGTTCTTCAACTTTCAGCTTGCCCCTGCGGTCAGGTGCAACCACTCCTCCCCCTGATTCTGACACCGCATCACTGGCTGGCTCAGTGTCCGGTAAAGAACAGCCGCGATCTGACACCGGTTCTCCGCCTCCAAAGTCTTCCCTTGCTCGCGAAGGGTCGTCAACTTCGCTCAAGCAGATAGATACCCTCGCTCCCCCGCTGAACCAACAAGCTAGTGCATCTACTGCACCTAGCCCGATCGCAGAGTCTCCTGCTCGTGAAGAGGCTGCAACTGCTGCTGATGTCGCTCCCATTGGGCCTTCACCGTTGGCGGGAGAATCTATAACAGCTGAACCTGAGTCGATCTCTGAAGCCGCTGCGCCTCCATCCCAGGCCAAGCGCGAGCCCACACCCCCGCCTCAGGCCAAGCGTGAGCCCACACCCCCACCTCAGGCCAAGCGTGAGCCCACGCCCACACCCACGCCAGAAATCCCCTCCGTTATCGTCGATCCTCCAATCCAAGAGTCGCGTCGGTCTTCAGGACCTACGGCAAAAGAAGTCGCTCAGCCCCAGATAGCTTCGAAATCAGAGACCATGTTGGTGTATACGGCGGAACCTGAGGGCATAGAGTCCGAATCACGGCCCAGCACCCCACCGGTGACTACCGCGCCCCTCGCCCCCCCTGCGGAAATATCTCGCGCCCCTTCAAATAACTCGTTCTTCGGTATGCCACGTACCACCACGCCTCCTCCGATGGACCCCAGATTCGAAGATGGCTCCAACGTCTGGGAAGACCACGTCTCGCCCTCTCCAGCGCCCGAAGGCCGATCAGGCGCCGGTATGGTCGCTGAGCGCGCCATATCACGCAAACCCTCCAGATCCTCGACGCGTCCGCGCGGCGGATCCGTTTCGTCCAGCCAGATGCTAGAACAACCGAGTCGGAGTGTCAGTGCGAAGCCGAGTCAAAACTATTTCCAGCCTCGCGAACAAGCTACTACGACTTACACGTGGAGCAACGCTAGTGGGAGCAGTGGGCGCAGTCAGGCTAAGAGCGAAGATCCTTTTGCGGATAACAGGGCTATCGAGCCTGTTTATCACGGTGTGCCTGCGCATACTATTCCGGAGCCATCACCAGCAGAGACGATTCACGTACCCGAGTACGTCGTTGGCATTCCACGCCTACCTCCTGGAACTGACCATCATGATTACAGACCTTACGACCCTCGCTCCCCACGCGATGAGAGCCTCATGCCTGCTACCGACCCCGTCGTCGTTCCTTTGCCAGCTATGCACGAAGTGATGGTTTCCAAGTAGGTCTATTCTTCGATGTTACGTATGCATGGAATCATTGACAAGAGACACAGTCCCGAGCCCTCGCCTTTCATTTACGGTGAAAACGCATCCTATTTTGCCCCAAGAGATCCCGTCCGCACAACTGAGTACGTACCTACATCATAGTACTCCACTTTTCCGGCGATTTCTGACTCGATCTTCCATCCAGTGAACGCCGCCCGCTGATCTCTCGTGCGCCCACACCCGCCATAATCACGTCATTCCCAGAACCTAGCGTCTCAAGTCAAATCGCGCACTCCTACCGCTCTGCCCACATCAACCAACCCGTTCCCCAGTGGGCTCAGCCCCCGCAGTTCAATGAGAATGGGTCGGCACGTGCCCATGGTCATTTCTATGGATCTGTTACTCGCCCATACGTCGGGCGTGGGTGGGTCGAACACACGCTCCCCCACGGCCTGCGCTACTTCGAGCACCCTCGCATCCGTGCTACGACAGACCTCGACTTGATCAATATGAAGATCTTGGACGAAGTCATGAGCACTGTCGAGACTGCGGGGATCGTCCCCGAGGGCTGCGAGATGTGGGTGCGGGAAGGTCCGATCAGGAGACAGGGCTTCAGGAGGACGAAGGTGCCTACTGAGCCGGTGGTGAGCTGGGTGGACCACAGAGCGCGCAGGATCTCCAGCGAGGTGCCGAGTGTGAATGTCCAAGTCAGTCCTGGGGAAGATGAGAGTGAGTTTTCATATAACTACGTCAGCGAATGAAGCTAATGAGGTGTGATGAGCAGGGGTGGATGACGAGTATCGCTACTGGTCATTTGTCGAGTCTCATCCGGCGCACATCGCTCTGCCGCAAACTGCGCGGAGAGAAGCAATGGAAGCCTTGCACTGGTCTTATACGGATCGCCTGCTTGCGCACCCACAACACGTTACGCCACCATTCAGCCAGGATGAGTGTCAGGAGTTGCTGAAGGTGCTTGGAAATGGGAATTTCAACGGTAAGCAGATCCTTGTCGTAGAAAGGCACTTATTTACAGTACACGCAGCCACCCTTGAATCGAAAACAACCCACACTCGTATAACCGCCCGTATTCTTCTGCGAATGGGTATGTCACCATTGTCTTTGCAAGTTGTATACTAGGCTGACACGTCGCCTCGGATTAGTACGCTGGCGCCAACAACATTTCCGTCCGCATAAACCACTCCCTCGGGATGTCCCCCATGCCCAGCCTGCTCGGAAACGCGTACCTATCGGCCGAACAATCGTCGACATCTTCGTTGGCATACTCTGCCTCGGCATCCCCCTGCTCTTCGTCAACCGGGCAAGGTACGCACACATCGACGCCGAAGGCGGCGTTATGGCGCACCACAGCGGACCGCTGTTCCTCGCAGGAGCCTGTGCATGTCTCGTGGTATGCCTTAATCTCCAGTCAATCCAAATATCTCGCTGATCCATGTCGTGCGTTTTAGGCTGCAATAATTCTCAGTGCGTCCGTGACGCTCATGACCCTGCCTGGACTGGACGGTGTTGCGCGTATCGCCGGGCTGGTAGCGATCCTGTGTTCCGCCGCGAGCATGGTTTCGTCCTTCGCTGCCCTCTACCGATACAAGACCGAGATGGACCAGGGTATCGGCCGTTCAGGCGGAGAAGGCCTCGTATTCATCTCCGTACGTCACATTTCATGCCCTCGTTTAATTCGCTCCAATCACTAACAACACACGTTACAGCGCCGAAGCGTCCTTCTCTCCCTCCCGTTGGTTTTCCTCGCGTATTCGGTTGCGGGGTTCATTACCGGCATCGTGATATATGCATTTCGCGGGGCGACGTTGACGCCTGTGGTGGATGGTGTGCCCCTCGTGCTGAGATTCGATGAGTGGACGCGGTGGGCGGTTGTCGGTGCGCTAGGGGGATTGGCGGGCGTGTTGATCGCGTCTGCGATGGCGGCAAAGCGTTGATGCGTCTACGTTTGTGGTTGTGCGATGTGTGATGTGCAGACACGGCTCGTGGGTGGGATATTGGGCGACTGCAGGTTATTGTAACATGTAGATAGAAACATGTGTACGTTCTTTGTATGGGTTAACTTATATGTGACATTCGTCTCCGGCATGTATATGTATCATACAACTCTACTTGTCTATGGAATTATGTACTGGCTGGCAGATATGCAAATGTTCAAGTTTCAGCTCCAGATTACGTTTACACGAAGCTGATCATGAGCTGCCAATTTACCCCGAGTCGGTGTCTGGAAGTGTGAATTGTGGACACGATCCAAGGCTGGACTTGCGACGCGAACATAAATGAGATGAGGACCCGCCGCCGGCAAGTTCCGGTTGCTTTGGAATTCAATACGACCAAACAACCATCTCACCGTCGCCGACCTCCTTTGTACACTAGTCTAATTGCACTGCTGCCTTTCAGCATTTCAACAACGACGGCAACTCTGACCAAGCACACTGTCACACATGCGTCCATTCCGTCTCAAGCCAACCCATAAAAGGCCACCGTCACCGTGTCACCGGACACAAACATTGACGGTGCATCGACCTTGGAATGTACCGCACGGACTTCCGAGAACGACTCCAGTCTATCCCAGAAAACGAGTAGCAGTGGTAGAAGGGGAAAGGATAGTAGGCGAACTGGATGGCTGGCAAAGTATGCGGCAACAACGCGGTTTTTTGTACGCAACAACATGATGTATCGCACGCAACATCCTTCGCTGTGAGGCTGCACGTTCGAGTTTGTCTAATCTACTAATACATTTGTCCTAAGTAACATTGAGCCTCTGGTAGTGCTAATGCTGTGTCTACCTCACTCAATATTCCGCTTCTACTCACTCAATGTTGCACATTCACACCCACTTGACTAATTCACGCCCCGCCCTCGCACAGATCGCGAAACCCCAGCAACTACGCTGACGACTCGAACTCCACGGGCGGCGGGTCCATCCAGAAATGACCGTCATCGACTCCGCTCTAATCCAGATCCTCGCCCTCCCAGCGCCTCATCACCACCACCAGTGATCATGCACACACAGTACCCTCACACTCCCATGTGCCCTCCAAGTCCGCGAGCCGATACTGAAACGCCCATGTCAATCTCGAGGGCCGCTGAACAAACAAGCTAGTGCATCTACTGCGCCAAGTCCGATCGCAGAGTCCTCCACCCGCGAAGAGGCTGCAACTGCCGCTGATGCCGCTCTTGTTGGGCCTTCACCATTAGCAGGATAACCTATAACCTAAACCTTAGTTGTCGGTTCCACAGCCCGAGAGTCACGTCGGTCTTCAAAACCCACGGCGAAAGAGGCCGCGCAGTCCCAGATAGCCTCGAAATCCGAGACCGTGCTCATGTACGCAGCGTAAACTGAGAGCATAGAGTCCGAATCCAAACCGTCCGCTCCAACCTCTTGGAAGGTCACGTCTCGCCGCTCCTGAGTCGGAACGTCAGTCCGGAGGCGGGCAGACCCTCTTTCTGGGGATAACAGAGCCACTGAGCCTGGTTATCACCGTGTGCCTGCGCATTCGGCTCCAACAGCATCACCAGCAGAGACGACTGGGTATGTTGTTGAGAGTTCACGCTTGCCTGCTGGAACTGATGAATCATGGTTACAGACTTTATGATCCTCGCTCACCACGCAATGAGATCCTCATGCCTGCTACCGACCCCGTCGCCGTTCCTCTGCTAGCTATGCACGAAGTGGTGATTTCCAAGTAAGTCCATTCTTTCAATGTTAATTGTGGACGGAATCACTTACAAGAGACACAGCCCCGAGCCCTTGCCTTTTGCTTATGGTGAAAACGCATCATATTTTGCCCCAAGAGATCCCGTCCGCACAGCTGAGTACGTACCCGCACCCCAATACCCCACTTTTCCGGCAATTTCTGACTCGATCATCCATCCAGTGAACGCCGGCCACTCATCTCTCGTGTGCCTACACACGTCATTCCCAGAAACTGGTGTCTCAAGCCAGATAATGCACTCCTACGCTCAGCCCATTCCTCAGCCGCCGCAATATACTGGGCGTGGGTGGGTCGAGCATACTTTCCCCCACGGCCTGCGCTACTTCAAACACCCACGCATACATGCCTTGACTTGATCAATATGAAGACCTTGGACGAAATCATGAGCACTGCCGAGATTGCGGAGATCGTCCCCAAAGGCTGCGAGATGTGGGTGCGGTCAGTCGGGAGACAGGCCTTCAGGAGGCCTACTGGGCCGGTGGAGAGCTCAGGGCGTACAAGATTTCCAGCGAGGTGCCAAGTGTGGATGTCCAAATCAGTCCTGGCGAAGATGAGAGTGAGTTTTCGTATAACTACGTCAGTGAATGAAGCTAATGCGGTGCAATGAACAGGGGTAGATTATGAGTATTGCTACTGGTCGTTTGTCGAGTCTCATCCGGCGCACATCGCTCTTCCATGGAGAGAAGCAATGGAGTCTTATACAGACCGCTTGCTTGCGCACCCACAACACGTTACGCCACCATTCAGCCAGGACGAGTGTCAGGAATTCAAGGTGCTTGGAAACGGGAATTTCAACGGTAAGCAGAGTCTTTTCACAGAAAGGCACTTATTCACAACACACGCAGCCACCCCCGAATCGAAAACACCCACACTCGTATAAGTGCCCGCATTCTTTGCGAATGGGTACGTCATCGTTGTCTTTGCAAGTACGTTATGCTAGGCTGATGCTTCGATTCGGATTAGTACGCTCGCGCCAACAGCATTTCAGTCCCCACAAACCACTCCCTCGGGATGTTCTCCATGCTCAGCCCGTTAGGAAACGTGTACCCATCGGCCGAACAATCGTCGACATTTTCGTTGGCATACTCCACCTCGGCATTCCCTTGCTCTTCGTCAACCGGGCACGGTATGCACACATCAACAATGTCCTGGTGCACCACTGTTCCTCGCAGGAGCCTGTGCATGTCTCATGGTATGCCTTAATCCCCACTCAATCTGAATGTCTTGCTGATCCATATGTGTCTGTTTCAGGCTGCAATAATCCTCAGTGCGTCCGCGACACTCATGACCCTTCCTGGGCTGGATGGTGTTGCGTGCATCGCTGGGCTGGTAGCTCTGCTGTGAGTATGTCTCGTCCTTCGCTGCCCTCTTCCGATACAAGACTGAGATGGACTGCCCAGGTGGAGAAGACCTTGTATTCATCTCCCTATGCACATTTCCTGCCCTTGTCTAACCACTTCACTAACCTAACAATACGTACACACTCTCCACAGCGCAATAACGTCCTTCTCTCCCTTCCATGCATATTCCATTATGGGGTTCATCATTGGCATTGTGATATACACATTTCGCAGGGCAACATTAGTGATGGTATGCCCTTGTGCTTAGATACTGGGTGAGTGCAGGCTATTGCAACATGTAGATAGAAACATGTATACATTCTTTGTATGATTAATTTATATGTGACAATACAACTTAACTTGTCTGTGTAATGGCGTACTGGGTAGTGTTGCCGCGGTTCCGGCTTTTCCCGGTTAGAACTGCCCCCGCGGCATAGTTCGAGCCAAGCCAGAACCAAACCGAACCGTGGGAAAAGCCGGTTGCCATCATGGACGACTCAACCACAGTTCCAGTGCCGCAACCGGTTTGAACTCCCAACTCAATCCTCCACACCTCACACATCCTATTTATCGTCAATCCGTGCACGCACACCACCCAACGGCTACAGGTGTGTGATTTTCCCGGTGATCTACACTAGCTAACACCATCAAACGATCTTTAGTCTACGATGACTCCGTATGCAAAACTGTATGCATCCCGCGATTTATATTGAAGCTTCCAATTAACCAGTCCATGCAGATGTGCAAATTGTACACACTCTGCACTAGCTACATAATGATGTCGAATGATCTTTTCAGTCCACGCTTTATCTACACGCAAAACTAGCCCTCATCACGCACCAACTCATAAGTCTGACCTTCGTAAAATACTCCACATTCTAATATCTACATTGTCTAAAGATATGTCGCCTCGAATACGTTCATTCCTTCAGCTATTTCCACCGGGATATTAAACTACAGAATGCGCTGACCAGAGGGCCGATTAATCGTGAGCGCAAGTTCACTCTTGGCACGGTAGCCCACATCGCAGACCAACTCGTAAGTCCGACCTTCGTAGAATACTCCACATTCTAATATCTACGTTGTCTAAAGATATGTCGCCTCGAATACGTTCATTCCTTCAGCTATGTCCACCGGGATATCAAACCACAGAACGTGCTGACCGGAGGGCCGAATAATCCTCATATCATCTATCTTGTTGATTTCAGTCACGCCAAGGAATACAGAGATCCTCGAACCAACGCCCACGTTCCTTACTGTCAAAACCTCGCCTTTACTGGCACGCCCAACTTCGCATCTATCAATACGCACCTGGGGATGGAAGCTAGCCGTCGGG